>PPKM02000100.1:0-34432 GCA_003707685.2 Ogataea pilisensis
TTATTGGTTCCTTCTGTAACTCGATCGCTATGGATAACATTGGTTGGAAATACTACATTTTCTTCTGCTGTATGTTGGCTGTTATTGTTGTCAACACTTACTTCTTCTTCCCGGAAACTAAAGGCTACTCATTGGAAGAAATTGCAATGATCTTCGATGGTGAAGCAGCAGCTTTGGATATAGAAAGAAACGACGAGAAGGAGTCCATTGACCATGTTGAACATGCCTAAGTTTCACTACTAAGCTTATAGTACCTGATTATGTTCATTATCTTGATAATTGTCTTTTTTTTACTTTTTACTGCAATTCTGGTGAGTCACCTATATTTTCCAGTAGCTAGTTTTGAATTATCTGTTTCCATACTGTCCTGAATAGGCAAGTCCTTTACAAAGCTATTGACTGCAGGACAGTCTTTGATTGAATTGAATAATTATTTTTATCTTAAATTGTAGATAACAGGATGATGTAATGGAACACTGACCCCTTTCATCTACTTTAGTATACTTGTGCTAAATTTCATAGCATGGATCAAAGAGTAAATTTGACTTAAGTTTACGATATATTCTCCATTGAACTTCGCTACTGCCAAATTACAATCTTTTACCAGTTCTGATAAACAATATGACTAATGATTTGAGGTCAACTGTTAACAACACTACTTAAACGTGTATAGTAATATAAAGTTACAGTTCCTTGCTAACGAAAATAATCGTCAGTCACAAGTCGCATAAGATCAGTCTAGTCTAGCTTCACTTACAACTAAATAGAGAAAAAATCACCAATATATGAAAAATGCAAACCACATATAATGTAAAAAAAGAAAAAAACCTCGTCATACTGCTTAAGCACCTTTCCATAAAAAGGCCTTTTCAATGGAGAAGTCGGCAGTTAATAAGTCCTTAGAGTCAGAGCTGTCACCAACCAAAACTGTATAATCACCTTTTTCAACACTCCATTTACTACGTTCAGTGTCATAGTAAGCACAAGTGTACTTAACTGGAGTTTCAATGGTAACTACAGTTGAAGCACCTGCTTCCAAGGACACTTTTTTGAAGCCCTTCAATTCCTTTAATGGTCTTTGAACTAAAGTGGTAGTACTTGGTGGAGCAACATATAGTTGAACAACCTCTTGACCAGCAAGTTCACCAACTTTAGTAACTTCAACTGTGGAAACAACGTTATCACCTTCAACCTTGACAGACAATTTATCAAACTTGAATGAAGTGTAAGATAAACCATGACCAAATGCGAATAATGGTTCAGTCTTGGTCTTTTCGTAATATCTGTAACCAACAAAGACATCTTCACCATAAACGCAAACACCGTTATCAGACTTAAAGGTTAAGAAAGCTGGATTGTCTTCGTTTCTCTTAGGGAATGTCAAACTCAACTTACCAGAAGGGTTGTGGTCACCGAATAAGACATCAGCAATAGCGTTACCACTTTCAGAACCGTTGAACCAACCTTGAACAATAGCTGGGGTCTTATCCGCCCATGGTAAAGTGACTGGAGTACCAGACTGGTTAACAATGATAACATTCTTGTTAACAGCCAAGACGGCTTCAACCAACTTATCTTGAGCACCTGGCAAGTCCATATTATCTCTATCGTAACCTTCACTTTCATAGTCAGCAGAAGTAGAGGTACAGATGACCACCTTGTCAGCTGTCTTAGCAACCTCAACAGCCTTGTTGATTCTAGTTTCTTCGGTTTCGAATTGAGCAACAGACACATCCAATGAACCAGCACCAAGCGAGAAGATGGCGTCAGTCTTAAGAGTGAAAGTTGGACCTGAACCAAACTCAATTCTAAATTTATACGATTTACCAGCTTCTAAGTGGACATTCTCGATGCCACCTAAAGAAGAGGGAACTATACCAGCAGGAGCCAAGACTTGATGAGTCTTGTCATCGATAAGTAATTCATCATTTAAGTAGAACAAAGTGGTACCAAAACCAGAAACCTTGAATTGATATTCGCCAGAAACTTCAGGAACGTATTCACCTTCAATGTCCATGTAGTATAAAGAAGACTTGATCTTTGGGTTAGAATAATCAAATAACCAGAACTTAGTTGAGTCAGAGGTAAATTCATCAAGCAAGACACGCGCTGGGTCATCAACTGGCAAGTCATAAACTTTAAATGAGGCACCTTTTTTACCATTGTGAGTGACAAACTTACCTAAGTCATACAAGTCTTTATCAATGGAACAACCTAAGGCAAAAGGTGGTTCAGAACCTAATTTTTCAGTTATACCAGAGTAAATATCACGGTTATAGTAAGCATTCAAGGAGGCAGAGCCACCACCGTTAATTCTACCAATCTTAGCACTTGGACCAATGACAGCAATGCTGTCAGATTTCTTCAATGGCAAGATGGACCCTTCGTTCTTTAATAGAACAACAGCTTCTTTAGCAACATTTCTTAGTAAGGCAGAAGTTTCCGGAGTATTGTTTGCGGCATCTTCTGGTGCATTTTCCGGTATACCCGACTTGATACCTTTCTTAACTAATTCTAAAACGTGTCTCACTCTTTCATCAATGATATCAATGTTAATTTCTCTGGCAGCGATCGAGTGCACAATAGATTCGTTCTTACGAATCTTAGCAGGACCTGGACATTCTAAATCTAAAGTAGCATCAATGGCTTCTTTAGCAGAGTAGACACCAAACCAATCGGACATGATTAAACCATCCCACTCCCATTCCTCTCTCAAGATATCCTTTAAGAGTTTCTTTGATTGAGAAACATGTTCACCATTAACCTTGTTATAACCAGTCATAACAGTACCAGGATTACCGTACTTAACAGCTAACTGGAAAGGTAATAAGTAAATCTCTCTTAAAGCTCTTTCTGAGACAATAGCATTGACAAAATTTCTGTCATGTTCAAGATCGTTACCAACATAATGCTTTAAGCAAGCTTGAACACCCTCACTCTGAATACCATTGACAATACTAGCAGTTGATAAACCAGATAGTAGTGGATCTTCACTGAAAGATTCGAAACCTCTACCACCTAAAGGACCTCTTTGCATGTTACAAGTTGGTCCTAAGATGACGTGGGCACCTTTGTGTCTAGCTTCTTCTTGCATTAATTTACCAGCTTGTTCTAATAAATCAACGTTCCACGTTGAAGCTAATCCAGTGCCTGATGGGAGTAAGGCTGATGGGACCGAGCGGAAGAATCTGGTACCACGAACACCATTTGGTCCGTCAGATAGACGTAATGAGGGGATATTTAGACGTGGAATTGAAGCTGTATGCCAGAAATCTTTCAGAGATAAGAGCTTAACCTTTTCAGGAGTAGTTAGTTGGTTTAAAATTTCTTCAACATCGAAGTCAGGTGATAATGACATTTTAATTTATTTTTTCTTTTTTTTCTTTTTCAATTGAGGACTGAGCTTATAGAAATCAATCTGTGGTTATATCTTGCGATGAAATATAAATATATATATATCTATGTAAGTGACGCAAAAATAAAATATAATAACTAAACAAGAAGAATATCAGGAGAAAGGAAGCTCTTTATAAATCGAACCAGAAGATGGAGGACCATTGTTGTTGAGAAACTTTCAACCAAAGAACTGGATGACCGAACTGGCTCTGAATGAAATTTCTATTCCGAAACCATACTATGCTTTATTGTTCAACCCCAGAGTTTTACGGAAAATACAAGACGCAGCGCGAGCCACTCACCTGCTAAGTTTAGAGTTTTGAGTGCAACGCCACTGGAAAGATCTCACCACCGAAGGTAAGGAAAAATATTACCCTTTGTGGAAGGAGACCTCCGCTTGTTGTGGATGCAGTTCAACTAATCTACGTTACGTCGGATGAGGAGACAACGGCGTTTGGCTGATGAACCGGAACCTCGTTTCTTCACCCAATTCCGTTGAGCTTGACGATTACAAATTGATTTGATCCCCAGATATATATATTAATAATATACATATATGTGAGAGGGGTTGATCGGGTTTAACGCTTGGCGTATTCATACACAAGGATGCCATACCCAAGGTAGACGTTGGGTATGGTGGAGATAGAAGAGACAGAGAGAACGAGAGCATATCGTCACAGAGTTAGAAATTTGTGGAGTACGGTTTTACGTGCTCTTTCTAATTCGAAGTGGAGAAAGACGATCCACAGACTATACATGCTGCGTGAACCCATTGGGTTACTGGTTTCCTTTCATTGGCATCCAGGTGGGAACGAAAATCATAAGGTAGTTTGTGTTCCTAACGCACAAGAAAAATGCGGAGAACGATAGAGAAGTGCAGTGTCGTGTTGGGCTTTGGTTTTCAAACAATGTATTATATCTTAAAGACCATTCATTCCCTTTAGTAAACTTCCCATATTGTCCTAAGCATAAATACAGGAACCCATAATTTCTATTACTGGAAAGCAGATCCAAAATAAAAGTTTTACAACTTTAGCGATTCTGGGTTGAGGTCTCTTATAACACTGTCATATAAACAGATAAAAGTAGCATATCAAACAAAAACTGTCTTGATAATCAAAGCTGACAGTACAGTCCGAAGGTAATTAAACACACATGAGCACACAAATTTGAGGGGTTGTTGGCAAAAGAAACCGCTCACTTAAATGTGTGCCGAGCGCTCCTTTACAAAGAGTCTAGCCATAGTCCCTCCACTTATGCTACGTACCGATTCAAATGTGACACTGCATCCCCAGATCTTAGGTACAACAAACAATAACTTCTCATGCCGGATAATTGACTGTGGCTAGTGAGGTCAAAAAAAAAAACGTGGACGGGAAAGGAGTAACCATATTCCACGGTAAGCAGCCACTACCTACATGAAGGACTTTATTTCTATATGGACACATGTATATGTATTGTCAGTCTCTGAATACAGATTGGAAGTCCAACTATTTCCATAATTGATTAAAGATGCATACAAGATTACATACCTCAATAAAAAGCGTCAGTTCGTTGTCTCCGAAATTTGTTGACTCCACATTGTGTCATTTACAATTTCCCGAAACTAGTAGCGTTTGGTTTCAGAAAATATTTCCCCCGTGAGTATTCTCCGAAAGAGCCCACAAAGAGTGATGTTTTCATAAACCTAATTTGTATGAGTAAAGATGCTAACTGAGTCGCTGAATATTACTTTAGTGGGGTACGATTCTTTTGAACAATACAAACCCCAGCATCCACACGTGGTGCGAGGAGAAGGACAATATGGGAAGTTTACTAAAGGGAATGAATGGTCTTTAAGATATAATATATATACCGATCCCCGCGGATAGAAACAACAGGACGAGAAAATGGATTATGTCTAAAAGCTACCTACACCTTCTCAATTAATTCTTAAGGAGCAGGAAAGTTCATTATAAGCGAAAAAATGTAAAAGAAAAATCAAATAAAAATGGGAACAGAGTAAACATAAAATAGATCATGATAAAAAAATGCATCCTAAATAACCCAATAGTATCAAATATTAAAATGTAGTTTCAAAATTTAATTAGAGGTTTTGATCAACTAATTTCTTGACTAATTTCCAGTTGTTTTTTTCGCCGTAGTCCAAGATAACTATACCACAACCTCTACCATAATCTTCGTCAATCTTGGCGTCTAACAAACCATCAGTCACTTGTTCAGGCCAACAGTCACGATCAAAGAAGTTAGAACCAGAACAGAAGTTCACAAACAGTTTGGGATCAGAGTTTGTATTGTTGTAATCTCTGGCGTTATGAATAAGTTCCTTAATGTATTGAACTTTCTTTGGAATATCAGCCTGAGAGTTAATCTCACAGAAGTCCTGGACACGGAAAACACCTCTATCGTCATCAGTGGTGTTATAAGACCAAGATGAGGCTGGGATACCATAGTTGTCTTGCTTGTTAGAGTCTTGAACACCAAACCTTCTGAAAAGGACAACTTTACCTCTACATTCTTCCAATCTTGGAATAAAAGAGTTCAAGTACCATTTGTTTCTGTCATCTTTCAAGAACTTTTCCTCAAAGACCTTTGGGAATTCGTCATTATTGTTATCCCAATCCCCGTTCCCTTCTTGTTTGACTGAAATGACAACAAATTCAGAACGATTTTCTTCTAAAAACTGATAAACGTCATTTAATACAGCTTTAAATTTCACAGAACCGGTAAGCTTAATGGGAAATTTGCCATGAACAACAATCAGATCATTTCTATGAGATTCATTTAAAGTCAAAAAGTTTCTCGATAGTCTGATATCCAGAAATCTGACACCATTTTTCAATTGGTCTCTAACTGATTCACCTTGACATTGAACAGAAGGCAGGGCCAAGTGGCAAGCAGCGGAGTTATGGGTACCCGGAATTGATAACTTGGAAATGTAAGTGTCGTTGTTAACCTCTCGCAACCAATTACTGTAATCAACCATTGTTTAATATTTTAAGATATTCGAGTATGTAATTCTATATTGATGTGTGATTATCAACGATCAATAGCTTCGTTCGCAATGCATGAAAGGAGAAAACAAAATACATAGAAGTATAAAGCGATAACCAAATAACCAGCGAAGAGTGGTGAATAAGCGAATTTCAGTTGAATTTCACTTGAAGCTATCCAAATTTCAGTATGTGGGTCTGCTTTTTTTACTGAAGAGTAGAATGAGCTCTCCATTCAAAGCATCTGTGGTTTGATTTTTGACGGATTTGTCTAATTATAAGAAATGTTAGATTTAGATCAATATGACTTGAAGGAGAATGCATGCCTTACACTCAGAATTATGATTGGGTCTGGGATATTTTTTTCGCATGTTTCTAATAATTGAAACAAACATATATAGGCAAATTCAAGATATACACTAACTATGTAACAAGTATTATTTGAAATGTTTTTGATAACGCTGGTACTTATCCACTCTTCTTAAGCTCCTTCACAAATATAACTGGGTTCTCTTTACCTGTTCCCAAGCCTAGACCTTTATATATTTCATCATTCAAATCTTCTTCTATGTAACCTCTTGAAGGAATGAATTCATAGAGCCATTCGTCAATAACTTTGTCTAATAGTATATAAGTCTTGTTCAAGTGTCTTTTTTCGAGTGCTAGGTTTTCAATATATTCAATTGCTTTGTTTTCCACATCGTGCTCATAGCTGTATTTACTTAAGACCGCCACAAGTTCTATAAGCAGACCAGATGGAGATTTAGATTTTGTGGGTTGTAAGGGCTTCGAAACAATTAGACCCACTGGGACTTCACTGTAGAAAACATATTGAGCTAACTCCCCAGATTCCAGTGCTTCTTGAACGTATGATTCAGGGAATGTTTTTGGGGATGTAATTAGGTCGAAAAGACCTAAGTTGTTGACAGTCAGATCATCCAGTGCAATTGAAGTTCTAGACATTTGAATGAGGGACTTCGAGGTAATCAAAAGCAAAAATAATATGAGTCCACTTGAACCTGCGTGTAATATGACTGATTTACTTCGGATCTGACTATGAATATGAATATGAATACTCAGAGTAACGAATCAACCACATAAAATAGTTTACTTTTTACAAGAGTGATAGACATCATATGAAGATACTGCAAATTCGCTTTTTTTTTTCAGACCGCAGGCCGCCTGTTCTTGAGGGTGGGCGAGGCATAAAATTTGTGGCCTGGTTTGTGGAGATGATGAGGTGAGACAGGTTTTTACAAATAAATTCAGATAAACAGATAGTTAATAGACAGATATAGACATAGATGCAGATATATGTAAATCAATGTGATAAAAAGCACTATCTCAATTTAGTAATAAATAAGTGACATGGTAGATAAATCAGTATTATCTCTGTGGGACAAAACACCTACAGTAAATACACACTCCTGGTAGTAGTACAAACGATGTAGTAATGATCCCACACCTTAGCTTTCAGTTTTCATTGTTCATCATTGCTCATCATTGTTCACTAATATACCAACTAACGGATATTTAGACTTAAACATTTCTTCCCACCCATCTAATGATTTAATGTCAGACTCTGTTAAACCTTCAAGGGTGTCAATCTTCTCATCAAGTGATTTCACCACATCTGCAATAAATAAAATAAACAATTTTTGCGTTGTTAGTATTGATAAATACATTTTGCTTATCACGTATATGTGGTGCATGTTATCAATTGAAAAGTAATACATACCTGCATCAAATGAATTGAGTGCAAGACCTCTGGATGCATCATGTCCCGCAAAGTTGGAGTAAGGACCCGAAGGTCCATAGAATTGTCTTGATTTACTAACATCATAAACGTTTCCTCTGACAGCGATATATATCTTCTCTAAATCAAATCCATTATACTTGTACAAGGTAGTTGGAGTAAATACACTTTCAACAGTAGGTTCAGCGGATTTATCCGTTTCGGTATCATTGTCAATATCCACAGTTGACACTGGAGAGAATAGAAAACTCTTTAAAACCACAGTAGCCAAGATGATTAGGATGACAATTAACACTATGTTCTCCATTTTGTTTGCAGTACAGTTTCAGCTATTCAGAATTGGCAACATATATATGTATATATATATACTGACGCTACTGTCAGAATATCCCGTTGGCCTCTAATGGGTATATATATCTGCACCCATCACTGATCAGTGTGGATAAGACCAAACAAAATGCAAGGCAGCGTAGCACTCCGAACAACATTCGACTTTCAAACTCACCTGCAATAAAAATAACGTGCATCGAATAAACGCTCGTTTCGCGATGCTCGGGGCGCTCGGGGCTGGTTAATCTGGCGCTTGTCATGACTCTCTTTGGATTGGCGCTAGGGGAAAAGAGGAGAAGAAAACATACGTATTTTGCACACTCGACAGGATGAGTGTAACCTAGTTTAGGGCAATAGATGTTTATAATAATATCTTGATACAAGGTGTATAAGACTGATCACACTCATTTTTGGCAGAATTTTTTTTTTATTATGAATCACAAAATATACTCTTGAAGATCAGTCACATTTTCCAAATAACCTTTCGTAAAATCATATCTGGTTTGCATTTGCTTTGATTTTTAATTAACAGACCCCCATAGTATTTTCTAGTGTGACTTTTAGACTCAACAGTTATTATAAATAATATTACACACGTAAGTAGAGAACAACTACACTAAAAGCAACATGGAGGACCTACTATCTTCAAGCTCATCATCCCTATTAACCACTGAAGAAAGAAAAGACTTCAGATTCAGTGATCTAATTTCTGTTTCAACCGGACAAGATGCATCTGATAAAAAATATGAGGAGAAGTATGATGCTTATGATAAAGAGGAGGAAAATCCTAGTGCCGAAAATACATTCCTTTTAAGTGGGTTAGAAGAGCCCAGCATCAGGATTCGAATAAACTTGATTCAATTCAATAATACAGTCACTATAGGAGCTAAATCATATTGGAATGTTAAAGAATTAAAAACCATAGTATCAAACAGTTTTCCAATAGATATTATTAACTGTCACTTGCTGTTACAACAAACAGATCAAATCTTGTTGGACGACCATTTGACTGTGAGAAAGATACCATTTTCAAGCGACAGTGTAACATTAAGAGAATTATCTTTGATTGACAGCCTGGAATTATCTATTAGAGAATATCACGATTTCGACGAGTCTACTATAGTGGAGACACTCTCTGTTAAAAAACCAACAGTGCCTATCTTAGAGGTCATTGGATTCAAATTGTCTGAGAATAAATCTGTGTACAACTCAAAGAACGGAAACAAGATCACCAATTTGAATGAATCTGTGTTTAAGTTTATCATCGGAAAGAGCAACATAGTGGAACTCCTCATAGACCATGATTATGAAAAAACTAGGTCGAATGGAGATAAAAATATTATCATCAATGTAAATTCACCAATTAGAGATGTTTTACCAAAGCTTCTTAAAACAGAAAAACAATCTCCAATAAGAAATGTCCATCTACATGCGAAGATTAATCACGATGATGATGGCAACTGGAAAACCTTAACTACTAGTACATCATATACAACTCATAGATGGGTTAATGAAATGACCAGTTTCTTTTGTACAGCTGTTGAAAAACCAGACATAGAGATTAAAGTGGTGGGATTACAAGACATGGAGATGACGTTCATGTTCAACTGCGAGAAGTCAGTTCAACAGCTGCTTTCTCTCATAAACAGCAATAAATCATTAAGAGCAAATAACAATGGAACAATTAAATTCTACCTAATATACGGCGACTTATATTTACTTGATTTAAATCGGAAGCTGAAACATTATGGAATTAAACATAACGTAGTTCTGAAACTGGCAGTAGGCATTGAAATTTTAGACGGAGGAAACTTGAAGATTCATAGTTTAACTGACATGAAAGAGTACCAAAACATGTTCCTGATATTAATGCTCATGATAGTTACAATCCTAATGATTATAGGATACTATTATAAGGTCGAAAGATAGTACGTGTGAATGAGTCTCAATCTCAATCGTTGCTGATTTTTCATAACAATCACAAGGTTGGGAAAACAAATACCCAATAGCATGTATGGCATTAATAATTGCAATTTCACCATCGGTATATCAAACCATGGTGAAACCGCACTCAAAGTTAGTCCAAGAAAAACTGATATAGCCCCTTACACAGAAATAACATTAATAGATTCACGAGACAAGAAAGTAACGTGTTCAAGTTTGACTGGTATCCAGCTCAAGAGTTGATGATGAAAGCATCAAGCCGAGCGAGGCAGAGGGCATGCAAAATGAAGTCTCTTGATCTTATTATACTTCTGTTTTGTTATGAATCTGGATCTGGATCTGGATCTGGAGATAGAGATAGAGATAGTAATTCCATTTGTGAAATGCTAAACAGCATACTATTTTTGTTCAGCAAATAAATAATATGATTAGACATTGGGGTCAAATAGAATAGAGCTTAATAAAGATACAATAAATAAGTAAGTAGATATACAGATCGATGGTTTTAATCTAGATGGACGTCTTCGCTCTTGTAGTTATCCAAAACGATACGGTAAATAAAGTTTGGAGAAAAACCACCACTAGATTAGTAAGAAATTAACAACGAAAAAGTTGTAATTAGTGCGTAATGTTAGTATAAAAAATTCAAGCTGGAGTGAGAAAAAACAAAAAAAGTCAGTTGAGTGAATAGTGATACTAACATATTTGTGATATAAATGTCGATATGCTCAGGAATGACATAGTCAAATAAAGGATTGGTAACTTCACATTTGCCAACCAAATCGCTATCTTCGTATGGCAGAACTTTACCTGAATTTCCGACTTCAATTAGAGAGTCTCTATCAAACGGATATGTAGGAGAAAACTTGTATAAACCAGCAACCGCAAAAACGGGCGTTCTGTGCTCTTTAGCACATTCGCAAACAGTAGCAACACCAGCGGCAGTAACACAACCACCGTTGGCAAAGACTGATCTTGCACCAATTAGGACTTTACCTACTCTTGACATCACTGCAAAAACGGTAGAGTCTGGTATTATAACAGTTTCAATATTGGCTTCTGCCAAAGTTTTAGCAAATTTATGACATTCTTCAATATCATTAGGATATGACTCAGTGATCAAAACTGTAAATTTTCTTTTCAAGCTAGCTTTCAGTAAGAAGTTTAGGACCGTTTGAGAACCGGGAGTAGGAGTTAGTAAGATTTCATTGTCATGAATGAGATCCACAGTCATCAGTTCAATGTTTTCATGGACGGATGCAATTTCGTCAATTAACTCTCGTATCCCTTGAATCACAACAGATCTTAAATCTTGGTTTTGGGCTTTTGTAGTTTCTTTGACTGCGGTTGTTTTTAAAGTTGTATTAGTCGTTAACAATTGAAACATGGATGTATTGACCGGGGCTATACTAATAGAGTTAGAAGGAGTAGATTCATTCACTTCTTCTCTTATAATGGCAAGAACTCTTCTTACTATATTACCGGCTGCAAATTCTCTAGGTTGCACCTGAATCAATTTTTGACCAACTCCCCGTATCAATGCGATAAACTCTTCAGTATTGGACCATCTCGAATTAGATATAACTCTCATCAACAGATGACATGTCTCTATTGCAACATGATATGAGCCTGTGATTTGTCTTCTTTTCAATTTAGAAATAAAAGAATCTACTAGTATTTCAAGCTTTTGAGCAGGTGTTGACATTTTTGTTTGGTACTTCTATTTTCAAAAAGAAACAATTGTATTCTAAGCTTGAAAATAAAACAAAACAGATTCACAAAACTTCAAGAATTAAGGAGTTGTTCTGGTGTAATAAACCACATCTTCTGTCGTTATAGGATCCTTGAACACGCAAAATTTTTTATCTGGCCCGGGTAATCCATCCTTTGAGAATCCGCTCATCGGGGCTACATTACAAAAAATCGATTCTTGTTTTTTTTTAGTCAGCGGCTACGTTTTTGAGAGCTCCATTTCCACTCCTTGTTCTACATGTTTGGCTGTCTGTCATACACGAAAAAAACTTATAGTACACATGGAAGATTACAGCAGATACACAAAGATATGAAACGTCTTTGCCAGTAAATTTTACTTCGATTTGGCTCTTCAACGACACTGCTATTATCAGAACAAAATATAAACAGGAGTAATTGACAAAATCTCAAACAAATGGTGCTCATCGTGACACTATAATCAATCATCAAAAAATGAATCTAATCTTGACTTTGGAATCTGAGACTTTCCGTCCTTAACCTGTTTGCCTTGTTTACCAGCATATTCGTTTTCAGAGAAACTCTCGACTTTCGTATCATTCCGGATATTTGCTTGTCCAATATGGGGAGAGCCACTATCATCATATATATCATCATCATCATCATCATTATTATCTTGTGAAAGTTCCTCGTTGCTTGATGAATCACTTGAATCGTAATCAGTAATCATCGATTCGGCGACAGATTTCTTTATTTCGTCCATAGCGTTCTCAAGATCCTGCAAGTATTTGTGATCATCAAATTTTGAGTCTCTCTTAGCAATAACTTCAGGATCTATTTCCAAGATTTTTATGAGCTTGTCTCTTTTTTCTGTTAACTTCTTTTTTTGTAACATACTTATCTTTTTGGATTGCAAGTCTAATTTCTCTATTTTCTTCAAGTACTTCACTTTGTAACCATCTAAAGTCTTATAGTTATCTTTATTTTCATTTCCTTTTTTCTCATTCTTACTATGTTGTTTTTTCAGCGATGATCCAAAACCTCCTTTACCACCACAGATGGGTATTCTCATATGTAAGTTCATAAACTCATTTGAATCATCTCCCAGAAGCTGCTTGACCAGCCTGTATTTTGAAATGGGTAAACCGTTAGTTGTGGCGATTATTGACTTGGATGACACGTTTATCGGTAGTAGTGTCCTTAACTTTGTCTCCAGCTCATTTGTTGATATATCACTTGAAACACTAATGTTGATATCATCTAATCCGGATATCGTTCTCAAAAATACTTGAACCATTGTTGGTTTCTTTCGTATGGTATATGTGCGGACCTTAAGGAGTCAGTAAGTATGTGCCTCAAATGATTGATCAGAAGATGCGACAAAACAATTCTATTAGCCCAGTAACAGTCTTTATTCTATTTGAACGCTTTTGAGTAAATACTATTATGCCGAACAGTTGACAGCTCGTGAAGAAAGGAGTGTACAGAGATAGATAGGAAACCTGCATTTAATTAACACTCTCAGAATAAAAAGAATCAGCGGGAAGGCTGTGCTATTGGCAGTTGCACTCAGATTTCCACAAATGAATTCATTGATCGATATGCTACTACACCGACAACTGATAACTACTTTAGAGAAACCTTGTATGGTTTGCCATCCGAATGTTCACCTGGAAAGCAAAGCCATTAAATCAATTTAAGTGTTCAATCATCATAAGATGTCGTTCAACGTTGGTATTCTTATTATATCAGACTCATGCTTTGCTGGCAAAGCAGTTGATAAGACAACTCCTACTATTATCGAATGTTTTAACCAAGCCAATAGCGAATCGGGCGAATCAAAGTTCATTATCTCTAAAAATTCTATTCTTCCAGATAAGATTGATGAAATTCAGAACACAATTAGTAAGTGGACTCAGACAGAGGATTTGAGACTAATCGTAACAGCTGGTGGGACTGGGTTCAGTATCAACGATGTTACTCCAGAGGCTATCAAACCTTTATTAACCAAAGAAGCCCCTGGTATCGTTCATGCTATGCTTTCTGAGTCTTTGAAAGTAACTCCATTTGCAATTATGTCTAGACCAGTTGCTGGGGTGAGAAATAAAACTCTGATAATCACTCTTCCTGGCTCCCCAAAAGGCTCCAAAGAGAATTTATTGGCCATTATTAAGACTTTACCTCATGCTTTGATCCAGATTGAAAACAAAGATTCTAGAGCTATTCATAAGAAGCAAAACAGGACATTGAATGATGCACTTCCTAACGCTCCAACTGAGCTCAAAACTCTTGAACAAGATCATTATGACCACCACCACCACCACAATCAACATGATCATAGCCATTCTCATCATCGTATTCATGATTCCCATGATGAGAAGATCGACGAGAAGAACATTACGAAGAATGGGAAAGTTTCAGGAAGGGTCGGCTGTGGCATTGCAAGACACACTTTGCTATCTAACGACATGGATGCTCCTGTTCATCAAAGAGCTAGAGAATCACCATACCCAATCATAAGTGTCCAAGAAGCGTTCAAACTGATCAATGAGTTCACTCCAGCGCCATCAATTGTTGACATTGACATTAGAGATAGCTACTTTACAGGCTCTATTGTTGCACAAGATATTTATGCGTCTGTCAATGTTCCCAATTTTTGTGCTAGTATCGTTGATGGTTATGCTGTGATAAATACTGATGGCCCAGGATCATACCCAGTTGTTTCGATCTCTCACGCTTCATCTAGGAATGATAAGAAGATGTTGAAGTCTGGCGAGATTACGAGAGTGACGACCGGAGCTCCTGTCCCAGAAGGCTCTAATGCTGTTGTTATGGTTGAAGAGACTCAACTAGTCTCAATGACATCCGACGGGCAAGAAGAGCAAGAGGTGAGAATTTTAGCTTCTGGGGTTGAGCCGAACGACAATATCAGAGAAATTGGCTCTGATGTGCAAAAGGGATCCTTGATTTTACCTAAAGGTTCCAAAATTTCTCCAAATGGTGGAGAAGTTGGCTTGTTAGCAAGTATAGGCTTAAAAAAGATTAAAGTTTATCGTAAACCAATAATTGGTGTTTTATCAACAGGTGACGAGTTGAAGGATATTGACTGGGAAGACGGACTACAATATGGCGGGATTTACGATAGTAATAGACCGACATTGTTAGCCACAATCAGGAATAGCGGGTACGAGGCAATCGACTTAGGTATAGCGACTGATTCTACAGACTCGTTGGCAAATTTGATTACGAATGCTTTCAAAACTGATAGTATAGACTATTTGATAACCACTGGAGGTGTTTCAATGGGTGAATTAGACTTACTCAAGCCAACCATTGAAAGAACATTGGGAGGCCATATTCATTTTGGAAGAGTTAAAATGAAGCCTGGAAAGCCTACCACTTTTGCTACTATTACCATTAATAATAAAACAAAAGTTATTTTTGCCCTACCTGGAAATCCAGCATCTGCATCTGTCTGTTATCATGTCTTTGTGTTACCTTCTTTATTGAAGTTTCAAGGTGCAAAACCTAAAGAGGGCGAATTTCTTCCTTCTTTACCGCTTTTGAAAGTTAAGCTGGCCACGGACTTCAATCTTGATTTTAAGAGACCAGAATATCAACGAGTTTTTGTTTATCAGAACAGCGATTTTGAAATGATGGCACAGTCAACCGGATTCCAAAGAAGTAGCAGAATTGGATCGTTCAAAGGAGCAAATGGGTTTCTACGTCTACCTTCTGGTGAGGAGTATGGTGCCAAAACTGTTGCTTCGGGTGAACTCATGGATGTGTTATTTATTGGGCCTGCCTCTTGAATATATATAGGTATGAATATATATTTATATAGTTAAACGTTTTAGGAGCAATTTTTGACAGTAAGTCGCGTGACCAAAATCACACAACCACAAGTTTTTATACACTAATGACACATAATAAAACTTGACAGCGTTCCTCCCTTTTTCTCAAGAACGCCAAAGTCTTGAGATTATGAATCTGAACCACCGGTCTAAATTTGTGTCACCTAAGAGTCCATAATACACTTTGATCCAAGGGTAGTCAAGAGCCTTGAATCTGCTACATCAAAGTGTATGTATAGCATTGCACGACCGCCTAAACCTTCATTTTTTGGGATCAGAGACACATTTAGTTGTTCTACAGTCCAACTGATAGCGGCCCACTGTTATATTTTGTTTTCTAATATCGGAGACTGGAGATTCAATTCGGTATCATCGTAGAAGATCAGAAATGAGTCGACGTATCGAACTTGAGCCGTTAAGTGAAGGAGACTATAATGTAAGTAATTTTTTTTTTGGTATTTTTAATAGGTACTGGTCATTTGATGGAGAAATACTAACAGACAGACTCTATTTCTCATCATAATATCCAATTCACATTAGACTGCAGTCCTTGAAATCAACCAGTTGAAAGTTGCAGATTTGAAGTCTTTGTCTAAATCGATAGGACTACTAACCTCTGGTCGCAAATTGGATCTACTTCATAGAATTCAAGAGTATTTCGAAACAGGGAGACTTAGAAGGGACTATGCAAGACTCCATGCCATGAAGGCTTTATTGGACATGCTTGGTGCCGGACAAGAGCTTCCTTCAATAGGACCGATATATGCAGCGATAAACACAGGGGCTTACCGACACCACGTTCCAAACCAGTATTCAGCAACACCAGTGAATGGAAATTCGTTGCGAGACCGACCATTAGCTGATTCATCACAGAAAAAAAAATGGATCTATTTCAAGAAAAGTATGTTTTTTTCTTTGAAACGTTTGATTCAAGCTGAAGGAAGCACAAATCCTACATTTTGTGGAGGAGCCAAGCCCTTAGAAAAAGTTAGAATGAATTTTACTCTTAATGATGCTGAACGTAAACTACTTGCGTCAAATAAGAATATGAGGGTATTTTTACTCTCAGGAAAAATAGATGAGAATGGCAGTACTGAAGATCAATATCTTCAATTTCCTACTCCGAACAACATTCTTTTTAACAGTGAGGAGGTAAAACCAAACCAGACCAAAGGTATCAAAGGTAGAGAAGGTTCTGCCAAACCTGCAGATTTAACGCCGTATCTGAAAAGAACTACCAAAAACTATTTGGATATGACACATGCGTGTGAGAATATTGATTTTTTGCTTTATGTCTATATCGTCGAGGTTACTCCTCTTGAAAAATTACTACAATCTGTACTTAACTATCCACACATAGCGAAGAGAAAAACATTGGATTTCATTAAAAATCAACAAGACGAGGATGTGAGAACTTCAAAGGAAGTTGTCTCGTTGAATTGCCCTTGTTCTTTTGTAAGAATGAAAAATCCTTGTAAATCCTTGAAATGCGAACATGTTCAGTGTTTTGACGCATGGAATTTCATTTTACTGCAGGACCAAGGACCAACGTGGCTATGTCCTGTTTGCTCTCAGCAGTTGGAACTGACAGACTTAGCGATTGATGATTATTTTCTAGAAGTTATAAACAAGACTGGTCCCGATGATGAATCAGTTGAGATTGACCAAGATGGTACATGGGTAGTAAAAACTGATACGACTGAGGACGAGACACCTCCAACTCGTCCCATTAGGTCTACTAGGGCTAAACGCGAACCAATTGAAACAGTTGAAGAGATAGTTGTCAATGAACCAGAAATTATTTCTTTAGATAGCTCATCAGATGAGGAAATTGAACAGAATAACATTCCAACTCCGGTCCTCGGTTCTACAGTGACTTCAAACTCAAGACAATCGAATAGCACAATCGAAGCAGAAGACCACTTAATAATTCCCCGTGAATGGAGAAACAGGAGGATAATGGAAAGTCCCAGTGCAAGCCAATCACAGATGAATTCACCCGCTTCTAACCAATCAAATGCACAACCCGATGCCTTGAATTTTCAAGAAAGCCGACCAGAGGGGATTCCAAACCAAGAAACTATTCAGCAACAATTGCCACAGGTGCCAGCACGGGTGACAAGAAACACACCAAGTCCTGAGAGTGGAGTGATAGAAGAGTCCCACCATGTGTCGAATAAAGATATGCCTGAATCTGCTAGCAACGACACCGATGATTACCGAGGTCTGATACCGTTAGCCATATTGAGCGGTAACAGAGTTAATCGAAGTGGTGGCATAGTCCCTAGTGTCCCCCCGCACAACAATACATCTGGAGTGTCTAGCGATTCAACTAGTCAACAAAATTCTCCAGGTTCCAGCTTGCGAGATGGGAGTACGATTTTACAAACAAACCGAACTGCAAATTCTTCTTTAAAGAGAACCGACGTATCTCCGATTCAAGAAAATACCACAAACAAGTCAAGAAAGACAGCCGTAAATCAGACACCTAAAGCTTCGAACAATATTGAATTAGTTGATATATTTCTTGAGCCTTCTGTTTCTGATCTGCTACAAATCAACACAGCCCATCTAACGTCAGGAATTATTCAATCAGATGCTGGTGACGGTGAATCTCCCACTAGATACAACTCTGCCAGTACTCGACAGGCGAACAACTCTACATCCAAGGAAAACCAAAATGAGCCTCCTACTGTAACAGGACGTAGTCCAAAAAAGTCTTCACATGTCCAGTCAGCTGCAAATGAAGATGGCATAACTCTTAGTTTAGGTACAAATGAACCGGAACGAGCTTCATCAAGTCAAACTAACACTCAGGACAACTCGAACCCTAGCGAGAGAAGGTCTTTCGCCTCCACCACTCACAACGCAACTGTTAGTCCTACTACAAACAATATTAATACTACAAACAATATTAATATGTTTTCTGGAGCCCCTCCTTTACCCCCTATAAAGTTTGATCTTCGGCTATCAAACGGGGAAGTAGAACTGCAAGACATAAATAAGAGTCTGTCTGAATTTCTGCAGATTCTTAGACTCAACTATGCAAAACTAGTAAAGGCAAAAATTCAAAGAGACCAGATCTATGCATTCCTGCGAAAGCTAAGAGCTACTAACCCAGGGGATAAACGTATTAAGAACATTGAAGTTAGTTTGAAAATCCATAGTGAGTATTTAACAGACTCTCTTGCACTATTGGAAGCTGAAAAGGAAAGAATTCGTGGTGCTTCAACGTCCAATATGCATGACGTAACGGGGCCTCGGAATAACCAGCCTCCACCAGAAACTATACCGCAGTTACGCGGAGCTCAATCATCCAACAAAAGCCAGGATAAGCAGGATAAGCAGCATGTGCATCATTATGATCACCCCAATAATCATCATCAAATGCCTTCACAATGGCAACATCAGCCATATCCACAAAATTTCAACGAAACTGTACCGTCACTTTTTCGGCGTGACCCACAGAGCTCACAGGTACAACAACAAAACAGTCAGCAAGTTCCTCAAGAACAGTACCAAGCCCGAACCGCTTGGCAACAAACGCAAGTATTTTCCAACACGTCTCATATGCCTCAATCTCTGGTTGAGGCGAATGGGCAACCTTCACCACATTTGACGTCACAAATTTCCCCAATTCCAATCACACAGAAACAACCAATACAACCAGGTTTTGGTTATCCCCATCAACAATACGCCCAAATGCAATACCCACCACAATCAGTTCCAGCGCTACCTCAGTACCAGTACATCCAACCAGGTACTAATAGACCTTTAATTAATCCGCAAAGTTCGATGAACGGTGCTCAAACGTTTATTTCAGAACAATCTTCTGCAAATGGACAATTACCTGGCACAAGATTTATAGCTATTCGACCAACAGCTCAAACAACAGCAACTTCCAACCACGAGGTTGTCTCACCCAGTGAAAGTTCAATAACTGAACCCAAGAGTCAATCATCCACTAATCAAGAAACGCTGGCTGGACCAAAGGAACGAATGCCGTTGTTGCCATCATTTTCATCAAACTCGTTGCTACGTCAAATCTCTTTGCCTAAAGATTCAAATTTGACGTCATCAATAATAAATGAGGACACTAATGTTACACCTACCGTTGCTCCGTCTTCAGTGTCTCCTACATTAGCTAACTTAGGAACTTCAAGAACTTCGCCTTCGTCTCTAGTATCTCCGGATTCTATAATTTCTTCGTCATCTGTGAACCTGCCCACTCCCGATAAACCTTCTGATAAACCTTCTGAGACTTTACAGACTTCTACTAACGAGAACTCTATTTCTGGAGATGTCCTTCCTTCTGCGAGTAAGACTACTGAATCTTTGTTAGGATTCAATTTGCCTATCTTAAGTTGGATTAAACCACGCAAGGCGAACGCTGAAAGGAGAAAAAGCTTCACTGAAGGCACTTCCGACTCTGCTGCTAATGGATCTGGCTCTATAGAAAAAAAATCTGGAACTGCTGTTTTGGAGAGAGATAATGGACTGGAGAAGACTAAAATTGCGGATGAATCACACCGTCCATTGCACCAACAAGTAATTTCGCAGGAACAGAAGCAAACTGCAGTCAAAACGCAAGTTTCAAGAGAACAAACAGAGAATAGCGTACCAGCACAAGCTAAAGCACAGGCTCAAACACAAGCTAAAGCACAGGCTCAAACACAAGCTAAAGCACAGGCTAAAGCACAGGCTCAAGCACAGGCTCAAACACAAGCTAAAGCACAGGCTCAAGCACAAGCTCAAGCACAAGCACAAGCACAAGCTCAAGCTCAAGCACAAGCTCAAGCACAAGCTCAAGCTCAAGCTCAAGCTCAAACACAAGCTAAAGCACAAGCTCAAGCCCGAGAATCGGCACAGGAACAAGCACGTATCCGAGCGCAAGCCCCACCACATCAACGGCAACAATCGCCTCCACAAGTGGGTGATGGTTCAATGTTGGCTCCATATGATGTTATCGACTTGACTGTGGACTCAGACAGCGAATAGAAATTTGGTATCACTGTCTTTTTTTTCTTTGCTTCATAGCATTACTGAGAATGGACTCTGATGGACCACATAATTTTAATGCTACTTTTTTACTTTGTATATTTATATGTAAATTGCCAGTCTTAATTAGATGGAAAATTAATTAGTTTAGATAAGGATATTAGATGAACGGAATTCTAGTTGGTGTAGTTTCTTTATATGTAACATACTGATCTCCGAAAAACTCAACTAACTTGAATTCCTCATACCTAATACGTCTCGAAAAGAAGTTGCGTAATAAGAGATAAAACAAGATAAAGGAGACAGGATTGCATAAAAGCAACTGGGTCCCTAAAGCCCAATAGAAAAACCCAGCATATGAAGGATGTCTTGAGAAAGAGTAAACACCATGAGTGACAAGAACATGATTTACCTTCTTCTTATCGGCTATAATATGACTGAAAGACTCCCCAGCAGTAACCATAGCCATTGATCTTAAGTATTGTCCAAATATAACTGTCCCAAAACCAAGTATGGATATGTATGGATGACCTAGCTTGAGCTTCGGAAAAAAGTAGATCTCTATTAGAGACTCAAAAATAGCCACCATGTGAGCGAACAAATACTCAAATCCGTTGAAAATTAGAAATGAATCCACCGTCACCTTATCAAATGCATGTTTTGCAGTGATGTAATATTCTAGGAAGTGAAAAGCTGATAAGAAAATGACATATATGAGGATCTGTTTGAATGATACAAAAAGTAATAGGCCAAGAGAGACGCCGATTGAGATCCCGAGGGTTAACGAAGTTAACGTAACTTTGTCTAGTGGATTATCATTGACTATCCTCAAAAGATTGTTGTAATCAGTGTGTGAGTTGACAGTAGAGGAATGCTCAGGTCCTGAAACTTTGGCCGCCATCATCTCTTCTTTCTTTGTGTCGAATACTGCAAATAATTATATCCTTCTAATAGGTGACTTGCTTGTGACTTAAAATGCTTCTCAAATCATTTAAAGTAGTCGTACAGCGCATTCACTTAATGCTCTGGAATGCTTCATAGTCGAGAATTTTCTACATAAGATTTACTTGTATTTATAAGGAATCCTCTATAGTAAGGTGGTCTAATTTCTAAGTTTGAGGTCAGATTGAACTTATGAAATTATTTTCTTCTTTGGGACATATCAATTAGAAGTTGATAAATCGACGCAACTCTATAAATCAATGTGCGCGTCGCTTTAGCGAGGCACTGAATGAGATGTCTGAGATAGAACGATATCAGAATGAAAATTTCATATGCTAAATGCCGTAGAGAGGGCCATAAACTAGCTGGTATGTCTGTGTGACGCGATTCAATATTAAAAATTTGACATTACTTGAGAGAAAGACTTTGAATTAACCTATTGCAGCTTTCGTATGAAGAGTGTATGCACCATTAACGCAGCCATAATCAGTGAACATTAACTGCCAGAATTCTCCTCAACTCACTTTTCAGGGTCAATTTGCTGATTACATTATTGATTACATCATACTATCTTTCAAAAGGTATGGACATAAGTGATTACATAATATCATGATTACAAAATCTGATTTGGTGCAAGGGTGTATTACTTTATGCCAATTTGAAGAACGCGGTGGTTTTGAACAAACTTATCTCATGTTTATTTAATTTAACAAGTATTAGCAAAGGTCCTTTTTTCTTTTCTCAGTAAATTAGTTATTGGAATACTGACATTTGAATTACCCTCCACATTAGACAACACCAATCAAATGGACACGAGTCACGTGCCACATGTTGTAAATGTTTCCCAAAACGGATACATGCATACTGCACCATGCAACCCAAAGCTGTTTTTAACTCTAAACTTTAGAACCAGTGTTTATGCATGCATTCACAAAAACTCGAAATATATTCTTTATGTAGCGTAGCAGTCCTTGCATCCAGATAATCTAAAGGAAAAAAAGACCAGGCTCATAATGGACCGGGGGATAACTGGAATTCACTCAAAAACGATTCGGAAGATACCAAGTTTAAGATACGTGAAATGAACGAGTAATTTCATTGAGCTAATACTCAGTTTGCATATATAACCCAATAGGGGCTTATGAGATTCAGGAAAACAGAGAGGAATCGTTGCAAATAATTGCCTGGTATATAAAGTTTAGCGGGGAATACCTAAAGACTTGTGGCTTGGTTGCGACTTTCAAATCCATACAGTATACAGATTATTCGACCTTTGGTCACAACACTTGAGTATGCTTGAGACACTCGAAAATTGATAAGACTTCTACTATTATAGGTGCAGGTAATGTGATGATCTTTGGGTGGTAGAGAAATACTATTGCGGCTATAGTACAAAAGAAACATCGGAACAGCAAAAGAGAGTGTGGGATCTTCCAGATAACCAGCCACATTCCTATTGAAAGCCAGCGAGCAATGGAGAGCGGTCTGGGTAATTATCATCGGCGGGATAGCGGCCTGTTGGTAGTAAATACAGAATGTCTACATTACAAATCAACTCAACAAGAAGTCTCTGAATAATGATTTGCATCTCTGAAACTTGTGTGAACGTGTTTTTTTATATTTACGGTAACGTTTGTAAATCTAGCTGTATGTCCTTACCGGAAGTATTGTACATTCGGTCCACATTTTGCCACTGTTCCCTGAGTTCCTAAAAGCTAGACTCTCGATTTATTTTTTGAACATACCAGCTATTACTAATCATTTGGCAATGGTTGGTACCATTTGCACAATTGGTTATAAGAGCAGTAACGTAATAGCGCTTTTCCTACGCATTCTATAAGAACATATACAATTTGAGTTTGCTATCATTTGTGACAAGAAAAACGTCCAAGCTTTGTTTTATCACATTATTCAATGCTCAGAGGAGCCATATGACATAGCAAATAGTAAGGAGTAATAGTCTAGTAATTAATCCATATGACATAAGAAGAAGTCTAGCTGAGTGGAATGGCTTAGACTTGTTCTCATAACAAACGAACGTTAGGGGTTCAAGATAAGACGTCTTGTTTGTTTAGACCTCATCCTAAACAGTTGATTAGACAGAAATGCTACCTTAAATCCTGATATATACAAACAAGGACGCAGGTCACCAACTTGCCCTGTTCATTAGAGGAAACCCTAACCTGGATTTGCATAGTTGCATAAGTGGCTGAAGATTTCATCACGCGTTTTGTGTCAAGTTAATTATAAAGCCGAATTTTTATTTAATCGCTTTGGATGGTTTCTTATCCAGTCCAAGGATGTTGCCATTAGCATGTTCTTCTTGTTCCTGGTATACCAACTAACCAAATTATTTCCATACAACTTGTTGTAATACGACCTGAGAGCGCATCCATGTAAGCCATTATGAGATAGCTTGATTTACGCTTAATAATTACATCTTGTGTGAACTGAAGGTCAGTTTGAAGGTAAATTCAAGTGGGACCCATAGATTTAAATTATCCTGTTTCAGGTAAATCGCCTCATATCGCGTAGGTTAAGAAAGCAAATATCACTTCAGGTTCCAACTGGCGGTTTATTTGGAGACTTCCGAAGGATACCAGCCACAAGACCTGCGGCAGAGAGGTAATTAATTAAGTCTTTTACTACATATGCACACGACCTTTGAAGTGCATATATGCATGTTTCCAGTTTAGAAACTCTTCAAGTGGCAGATGTCCGTTAAAACACACAATCTGCAGTTAATTTGAAATTTAAAATATATAGTTAGCGGATCGTCTTAGAGGATTTTCTCAAAATACTAGTCATAGGCATGAAATCGTAGCCGCCTGCAGAAATGCTCGTCAGTGGGCCCATACGAACGATTTTTCACCACGACTAACATTAAACGCCCGATGATTTGCATCTTGCCCTGTTGACTTGTATTTTGAGAAGATCCTTTAAGATGATGATCCATCAACTTGATATAACCTAAGTAGTTTATTTAATCCAAACTTAAACGATTTGATGTAATAAAACCTTTTTCTTCACTTTTCTTGTACAATATTTTAGCAGACTCCAAAATCACCTTAGTTTTTTTCAGTCATCAATATGTAACAAATCGGAAAATTTCATCAGGCAGATTCGAACCTCCATCTATCATGCTTTTATAACCTGTTTATTTGATTTATAAGTATATGGGCGTGCTACATGCATCTCAAGTTTTATTTAAACTATTATATGTTTCATGATTAAAGCTTCACAATTTTTTCCGATCAAATCAACCACTCTTTCTGGCGTTTTTGAGTTGCCGGTGCTTTCCTTTTCTCTTATTGTCATTTTATTTGCGTCTGAAACTAATTATGAGTCAAAGAAAAGCATCTAAAAATGAAAGCTAAAGAAAAAAAGAAATTAGAAACCACAAAAAGGGCAAATATTTGTTGACATACAAGCAAAAAGGAGGAAAACTGTGTAGATTTTTCAAAATTCATAGGCACTTTCCGATTTGGGAAGCTTGCATATTTTATATAAAAAAGTACGTTAGAGGTCCATAAACTTGCATAGAAGTTCAAAAATTGCACCGCCTCCATGGTTTTGTATGGTGAGAACCATTTATATTCAACTGCCCACCTGAACATGCGCATTTGAAAGTTCTGGCGTTCTGGCATTCTGGCGTTCAATCGTTCTCTTATTATTAAAATATATATCTTCAAAATTCAACTAGTTATTCACGTGCATGCCTCATATTTTTTCTCGCCAGTTCTAACAATAGGATAAACTGCTAAGATTACCACCTACTTGATTCTATAGTTATGATTTGGATGTAGCCCCAGAGACTACTGTTTGTGATGGGGGGCACCGGCCGATTGGTTGGTTGTTGTTTAACTATTTCTTTTCTTTACAGTATTACCAAGGTGATATTAAGACGTGACTTCATCCAAGGGAGTTCTGTGCTTATTCGTTCGGTGATTTGCGTTTCAATACGATATTCGGACTGTTTCATAAATTGTACTTAATTCATAACACATTTTGTAATGCACAAAAATAAAGACTTATAATTATATCTCTTTATCATATATTATTTTTCTTTATAGTATATTATTTCTTTTTATAGTATATTATTTCTCTTTATAGTATATAGACGATCTCCCATTGTAAAATCTAATTTCCGGATTGGAATTGGCGCAGGAGTCAGCCGCGGGAGTGGCTCGGCTTAAAATCCTTATACGTTTTCATAATGTGTTCCCATGCAGAGAAAAGTCGCCGAGCACCTGCCTGTTTTTGAAATATATAACAAGTGAGAGACAAATGTAGTAGAATTGTTACTTAGCACGAGGTATAACTTGGGAAAACGGTACTACAATCTATCGGCATGATACCAACAACAGCGAGATCTCTCAAATCTGCTCCTACTCTAGGGTGTGCTGTGTTAGCCAACACCTGTGAGGTAATTAGTAGTTGAGACTACACAGCCACATCTACTGTGACTTGCTCCTGCCGGACTGTGTTGCGTGTGTCATGCTTGAAATAGTTCAGAGTTGCATGCGCGCCCGTTTCTGTTTCTGTTTTTGTTTCTGTTGCATGGCATTTGCCAGTGAAGATTTCTTTTTGGTAGAATTACTGGAACGCCGGTCAGGGAAGTGAGACAGATTCACACCCCAGACTTCGCCGTACAAGCTAAAATTGAACCAGCTAAAATATATTACATGTGTACATGCACTCATTCTTTTGAACAATCTAGCCAAATTCGTTTAGTCTCAATTAATTATTGTTCTAAATTCTGTACCTGACCCTAGCTTTTGTGGTTAAATTTTCTCTCACATACAGACAGAGATATGAATCTACCTCCATTTCTATATGGAGACTTTTTCCCCGTTCCCCAAATATATAAACACATCCGCTGTGGTGAGTTTCCATTATGTCTTATCAGCAATTCTTGCCCCCGGTTCTTCGAACCTATAGCTTTATACTCTTCTGTAAATTTTTATCAGTATATATAAATTTACACTCCTCTGTTATACTCAAACCCTATACAGGCTAGCTGCTAGCAGTTGAATGCTTCGTATTAGTCTATACTTTAACTTTACCTCTTTGAGAATTTGAAGTTCTACATTACTCACCCGTTTTTCCATTATAATCACCAACCAGAAAACCATTTTTTGAATTACTAAATGGAAGAATTTGAAGTTGCTGCATTCTTTGCTGATAGCAAGTTCAAAACCTCAGAGTTATATTCAATAGCGCAGCATGAACTTCAAAGACCATACCAAAAGCAACGTGAATCGGAACTTTTCTCTTATGATAATATGCCTAATAAGAATCCAAATCAGAAACTTAATCAGCTGCTTCCAAGTGTCAATCAGCCAAGTATCTTGGATTCCATATTTAATTCAAATGTTGCAGCCCTTCTCAACGACACCACCTCTTCAGCTCAAGAGGAATCTGTTCAAACCAAATTATCCTATCAGACAGTAACTTATACACCAGTGCAACATCAAGAACCTCACATTGCTTGCGAAACAGAACATTTAAAGATACCAAAAGTAAACAATCTTTCAAGTGTGCATTTTGATTTTTCAACTTTGAATGAATCACTAGGGATACCAAATTTTCTACATGATTCTAAAAACACTTCTGGTTCGTACATTAATGCTGACATATATGACCTTCATCCTGAAAACGCGAGAAATTATGCGACAGAGTACTCTTATGAATCAAAGGGTACGAGTCGGTTACTAGTAGGATCTCAAGAAAAGCCATCATTCGGTTTTTCCTCAGACTTGCTTAGTCCGCAGAAAAATACCTTCCCTCCTGCGCAACAAAAAAGAGAACATGGTTTCACTTCAACACTGAAATTGAATACCACTAGTATCACGAGCACAGAGTACTTCACAAAGTCGTTTAATTCACAAATCCCGAATTCTTTTGACGTTACGAAATCTGCGTCACCCGACTCTCCCATCTCAATATTCTCATCTCCGCGAGGTATGTATTTGACTGATAATAGCTCTCCTAATGAACTGGCAACGTCAACTTCTCCTAGTTTATATTCAAGTAATGAATTACTCACGAATTTCTCATCAGGTTTCTCGCCATTTTTCGAAACCCTCCCCGCAAACTGTGACAATAATGAAGCAGCTTCTCGAGTGATATCCGGGATACCAAAGGTTAAGATAACAAGGGCAGAGACTATTGATTCAAAACGCAACTTGAACAGGAATCAGGAAACTCTGAAGAAACCAAAAAAGCTGTTTAATTGCTCTATCTGTTTAAAGCACTTCACACGCAAAGAATCTTTAAAGAACCACATTGTTTCCGTTCATCAGAAGCTTAAACCACACAAATGTCCATATTTTGATTGTATATCAACCTATTCAACTCCTTCTGATTTAAGAAGACATATTAGAGAAGCTCATTTGAAAAACGCAAATAAATTATTCAAATGTCGTGGTTATATCACTTGCATTAGTTCAACAGCCGCAGAATCAACAAAAGGTAATAAAGAGCCACAAACCACCACTGTTAAATGGGGTTGTGGTAAGAATTTTTATAGATCGTACCAGTTGGTAAATCACTGGAAAAGCAAAAGATCGAAGAAAGTTTGCGGGATTCCTAAAGATTTTGATTTCATACCTGTGAGGTGTGACGATAGTAATAGTGAAGATGATGAGATTGATGATAAAGTTGGTGAAGATGCGGACAGCATTGTAAAAGTGAAGATCTAAGAAAATGTTCTACTTACTTTCAATCTTCGATTGAAAAGCAAGATACCTAGTTATTAGTTGGAACCGGATTTGTCATATAGTGATTGTTTGTAAGGTTTTTGGTTATCTAGTTTGTTTGGGTTTGACCTTTATTTACTAACAGGTCAGTTTAATTAGAAGCCGAACAACAGCTTCATTTGACATTCTGGAGAGTAAACTAACTTATCTGACCTCAGCAAGAACTTTAGGGGATGTTACCTTCTTATAGTCGTTTAGAGCCATTTCTAGTTTTTTTTTTATTCTGTTCTGTTGTATCCTGTTCTGTCTGTTTCTGCTTCTTTTGTAACCGAGTATACAATGACGTTTCTTTCGTATGCCACCTGCAAGTATTTCTGATCGATGAATTTGGCGATTATTTTGAAGTGTTCTATTATTTCCTTTACTTGTTCTAGTATTTTGGGAGCACCTACTTTTCCTTACTCAATCACTTATTTTAACCTGCTTAGCTTTGTCATTTGAGTTTGTTTACATGTATATTTTTTAGCTGCATTCAGGTTGACTATTATTTGAATTCAAATACAGCTGTGATTTTAATGAACCTCTTTATCCCATGCTCTGCTCTCTTCTCAGTTCATATTTTTCAAGTAATCTGGAACAACAGATTACATGAGAAATACATTCGTACATCTAAAATGACAGATTTAATTATCATTAACTTTATGAGGTGAAAGATCAAAGTTGCAGCCTGTTAGCAATTGTGTACATACACTGAAAATACATCACATTAGAGATATTGAAGGCCTGCGAGTTTCTTAGCGGGCTTGAAACAAATGGTTTGTGATTTGTGAGGCGAGTGGAAGCTTGTTGTTGATACTGCTTGACCTCTGTGGATACGCATTTATTTGGAGTGAGTATCCTTTTTCGGCCCCAGTATCATTATAACCGTGATAAAGCTGTAGCGTCAGATCTCCCAAATGGAGCCGATGAAAATTTAAAACCGGTATTAGTTGGTCTATTCTTTTTAACGGGACACATGCTCCATGGGCTTGTTAAATTAAAACCCAGACGATGTCAAAATGAAGATTTGGTGAACCAGCATTAGATTATCAACAAAAACAATAATAAATTGATATATATCGGCTTGAAAAAGAAAAGTTCAAACTAAATAGAATTGTTATCTATGAATAAAAAGATATATAGAAAACAAACAAAGCTGTATTATTTAATTTAGTCGTTGCTAGCACAACAAATTTGACTACAGGTAAGTAAATGATTCACTGGTTATTTGTTTCCAATTATAGTAACAAATAACCGACTAATCCAGCAAAACCTGCAACACCCAATCCAACTTCAATCTTGTCAGCAGCACCAGTACTAGAAGCAGTAGTGGAAGAACTTGAAGCAGCAGCGGAAGAACTTGAAGCGACTGAAGATGCTGACAATGTACTGGATGGAGATGAAGAAGAACCTGAAGGTGTAGCGCTAGCGATTGGAGTTGACGTTGATTGAGAATAATCAGATTCAAAAGTAGCAATTGCTGCTGATAATCTGGTCGAGTACCATGGTAGCACAGGAATTAAAGACTCGATAGCCGCGGCATCACTAGAAGCCACAGTGGCAAATAAAGAATCAAATGAATCATCAGTATATGTTGCCAATTGAGTATATAAACCAATTAGAGCAGTTGGGAAGGAGTCTTCATTTTGGAGAATGTATGTTTCATATTCACCTTCGTTCTGTATAATATCAGCCAATAACATTATGAAATCATCATTTTCTTTAGGAGTCAATTTAGCCTTAGAGACTGCGACTAAACTACTTAACAACGCTAGAGATTGAGTTAATGTGAACTTCATAGCAGATACAAATTTGTCTTTTAATATATTGTATGAAAAAATTAATTGTTCTGAGACAAAAAAGTTTAATATTAAAAGATTAGACTACTTCTTGTAAATATGTTTGTGATTCAAATTTAATGAGGAAAACGTCTTAGTATATATACCATTGGATGTTTCAGTCTATCATCCAAAATCAAGAAAGGAAATCTTTGATGTGTGGATATTCATGTACATGTACATGTCATGTGTAGTCTCAAATGTCCACTACAATTCAGCAAAAGGAAAATCCCGGATACGGCTCGTGGATAAGGCAGACTTTTACCACTGTACAAACCCTGACTGGCATTTGGCTGCTTGATTCAGAGCCAGAAGTTTGGGGTCGAGTGTGCTATAACCTATGAAACACCAGAACAACAGTAAGTGAGTAAAGAATGCTCATCCCAAATAAGAAGCTACATCGCTATTTTTAAGGTCACTACACAGCTACATAGTTCCCTGTTAAGACTACGCATGCGAGTCCTTTTTCATTGAAATGCATGTCGGCTCTGAACATTTTACCGAATAAACGTGGATCGAGATTCCTATGTTTCGTCTTGGGACAATTTTCCCACAATCTCTTTTCAGCCTTGCTCGATAAAGTTAAAAGGGACTGCATTCTCTCGAATAAGGCATTAAAACTGACTATCTCGAAAATAGCCACGGCGAGTTAGAGTACCAATAGGTGTTTGGGATATACGGATATCTCTTGAGTATTGTTCAATTCAAAGTGCTATTCTAGTGAGTGTGACAAAAGAATAGGCGCATGAGATATTAAATATAATCCTTTCAGTTCTTCCTTAGCTATTTGACCAATCTGGCATAGATCCGCCCTCAGATATATTCCATAGTCCTAACAGGCCCCTCATTGCACTGGCAGTAACTACTCAAGCGGCACTGGAACATTCGATGCGCAATGGCTTCAAATAAGGAGGTGGCTTATTACTTGGGATGAGCGTCTAACAATTACTTACCGTTGTTCTGATGCTGGTTTTATACTTTACCCACAGCGTCCAAATACTTCTCTAATACGGAAGAAGCACAGTATTACCTGCACCTATAGTTGTGAGCGTCTCGGCATTTTTCAAGTTCCTAAAGCTCACATTCGAACTGTGAACAAAAAGCCAAACAATCCGTATGGCCTCGAAAGTTGCAACCAAGCCATTCCCTGGCAAATTTAGCACGCCAGGCAACTATTTGCAAGAAGGATCTCAAGTCTAGGTTTTTTGGTGAGCAAGATCGGCATCTGTTAGGGCTTTATATGTTGTGCTAAAGTGGTGTTACCAATTTAAGAAGTGTTGGAATATGGAATTTGTTATCCAATGATCAACTAATATGCATAAGCAGGTTCCTAATTGGTAATATTTATAACGCCTTACGAATGGGGTTTTCCCTGAATATGTTTATTAATTTTATATGTTTTATACACTGATTAAGCAAGAAAAATTAAGTTATCCCTAAGTTGTTATTATGGACGAATTTAGTGACAGGGCAAATTTATTACGACAATACATATATATTCATTATGTTTGTGACATCTTTCAGTTGGCGGTGGCATTTCCTGTTTTGAGATTTGGAACGCGAGAAAATATGTGTGGAAGTTGTTTATGTTGTTCGCTCCCTATCGGAAACACTAGTTTACAAGACTATTGAATCTGTGTAGATTAACAAATAAACCAGGCATATAGTAGTCAGAGTAAGAGTGTTTTCAGCTTAAAAGAAAAAGTGGCAATATTGTTTTATCTCTATCCGTCACAGAATACCACTTCCTGATGTCTCTACTCTTCTTTGTGAAATAATATCCTGAAATTTGAAAACAAAGCCAACCTTGCAGGGGACAGTACAATGTCAGGGCCATTTTTTTGCCCACAGTAGACTGCATAATTATAGATGCATACGATGGGCAACCGGCAGGGCTGCGAGGGACGGTTTGTTGAATCTGGACCACAGTTGGTAGTATGATCAAACTATATTTATCCTCATATTAGCAACTAACCAAATGACAAGTGACGAAGCGCTTCGATTCAGATCTAGATGAAATAAGGATGGTCTCTAAACCAATGAATATTCAGACAGACAGCCAAGGTCAAAAAAAAAAACATACAGCATGATATCAAATATTGGGGCAGAGCCACACACACAGACACGCTCATATTTTAAGTCGGTGGATCGTCTTAAACTTTCGTTCAAAATGTAAATTCACCAGGGCAAAATACTAGTCATCGGCGCGAAGTCGCAGTCGCTTGAAGAAATACCCGCCACTTGGGCCATACAAATTTGTGTGGGCGGAGTGACTACCTTCACCACATTTAACGCCCGATAACTAGTATTTTGCCCTATTGACTTATATGTTGAGCTAATGTTTAAACGACCCACTGACTATATATAGCAGAGCTGGGTAAAAGTGGGTATTTTTACTCGAAATGTCGGTTTAGGTATGTTCCGGGCTGCCTAAAATGAAAAGATCAATTTTAGTTGGTTATGTAATTTGTACGTAATTATTAAGTAATATTCAGTGATTGATTATTAAGCTAACCAATGAAGTCTTTGTTTCACTTCATGCGTAATGTAAATCTTTGTAGTCACGTGTTTGATATTTTGTCGCTGATTTCATTTCTGCCCCAACACTCGTAAATATTTTTGTTGATTTTTTATATTGTAATGCAAAGGTATTTCCTCACCTGGTCATTAGGCGTACTGGAGGGCCATAAGAAAGAGCGTTACAAGTTATTGTCGTAATGTAATTCTTTTCGTAGTTGAATAGCAAGCTGTTGATATTATTTACGGCTATCCCCCTCCTTTTCCTCCTTCCCTCAGCATAAATTTTTTAGTTAAAATTTTTCAAGTCTATACAAGAACAAACTCCAAATAAATACACCCCCAAAATAATGTTTTGAAATATTAAACACGACTAGTAGTGGATTAGTGTTTTCATTATCTATCCAAGAAAGTAACGATGGCACAAACTTCTACAGTATTTCAAAGCAGAACTCGAAGATTATATAATGCGGATGTGGATTTTTGTGGTAGTTTGGTAGCATATTTGCAAGTGTTTTCAGAGGAGTAAAATTCTACTTATTTGCGTATAGCGTCTTTTTTATCTTTAGTACTCAAACTTTTGTAGAGTTCTGATGAGATGAACTCTCAAATCAACATTTCAATAACAATTAGAATTCTTTCTAAAACGATTAGTCAAATCAAACGATTACCAGTTTACCAAATAACCGTGGGGCTGCAAAACCCTCTAAGTTAGGACTATCCCTAATGCAAGTCATGACTCGGGAGTTACTTTGTTAGCATGCATATAGTATTTAAGGACAACAACTTCTTGTGATGAGAGACTTAGACCACCCTGCTTCTGTTAAGACACCCATAGTTAATAAATAATGAATATATAACTTTATCCCGACTAAAAGGAAAAAAAAAAAACCAAGACAATCAATGATGGAATCTAAAATCTAATCTTCTAGAACCCACATCCTCACTATTTTGTTTGTAGTCTTCCTTTTCTTCGTCACTCATAGCGTCCCAAATTCTGTCTCTCTTCTTATTAATGTAGACATAGAAGAGCTTAGAACCAATCAAGATTGGGATCATACTACACGATAGACCAAACAAAACAGAGTTACCTCGGTGATACAGTGGTTTATCGTTATCTCGGTAAATATTGGACCCAATAATGGAGCCCGCCTGGACAAACATATTGTATAAAGAAGCGGAGACGGTTCTTGTCTTAATTGATTGGGAATTACGAGAACACAAAGAAACCATCATAGCATGCAAATATGGATTACCTAACAATAATGTGACAACAACGTATGTTCCCCATTTATTAACAATCGCCCCGCCCCACCATCTCAACATTCCCAATAATGGAATCGAATATATTGGAGACAGCAAACTCAATAGCAATCTTTCATTAATACGTTCAGAGAACCAAGTAATCCATAGC
>PPKM02000101.1:0-34131 GCA_003707685.2 Ogataea pilisensis
ATGCTACGCCCCCCACTCATGGAGGCACAGGCGGCTGAAAAAAAAAACGGATGAAAAAAAAAAAAAAAAAAAAAAAAAAGAAACATGACTGAAAAACAGATCTAACGAAGATATAAACAAAACTAAACAAAGAGGTCAATTTACCTAAAAATAAAACTCCACCAAGTAACACGAAATGAAACCTCAAATCTTAAGCCCAAAAATCCATTAAAACTTACGAGTAAGTTTCAACGAGAGTGTCACGTAAGTTACCTGCAATAGCATCTGGTTGAGCGTCTTGTAATCTGAATATACTTTCAATAACGGATAGTTCTGGAGCAGTGGTATCCAAGCCTGAAACTGCTAACCAATCGTTAACGACCATACCGGCACCAACGACGGATGAACCACGGTTGACAGTACCAGCGACCAAAGGCACTTGTAACAAAGAGGATAATTCTTCTTGATCTTGAATAGATGTTTGAGGATGAACTAACCCACCCTGATTGGATAAGGAGCAGTATGAACCTACAAGAACATTTCCAGCGATGGTTTGTCTGAAGACTTCCACGCCTAAAACATCAGCGATCAATTCTTCAGTTTCTCTTTCAATATCAGGATGAACTAATGCAACATAGTCATTACAACAAATAACATTACCTAGAGCAGATAATCTTTCTTCCACTCTTTGGATTTTAACTGTTTCAGGTAAACTGTTTCTCAAGTGCATCAGTTCTTGGTCTGTAGTTTGAGTTGGCACTAACAACCCACGTCTGTTTCCAGCAGTCATTCTACCGACAATTCTGGTACCAGCAATGGTTGTGTGAACAATTGGGATAACGTCTCCTAATTCAGCTTCAAAAGCAGAGTAGAAGTTTTCTGAACCACCAACGGCAACTAAACAGTATGAGTTTGTTAATTTGGAGAACACCCCGACTTCATTAGAATTTTCAAACTATATTAAAATTCAACAACAAAAATTAGTAACATTGTTAGTAAACTTGTAAATAAACGATCAAATATAATAAAGAACTCAGGTGATTGCCATTCGTTTTCTACTATTTGTATAAGTGGATTTCTTGAAAGGCTATCGATATTTGTTGAAACTTACTTGTGTTCTGGAAGCCATCTTGAAAGTATCTTATAATTATGTCTATACTATAAATCTATAAATTCAATATTGAACTTTGAATGATGGTATATAATGAAGCTAACCTAAGAACAAATGAGATGTACATTATTTACTAATCATTAGATATGACACAGATTAAGAAAAGACTCCTAAAAATTTTTCAAACAGGATAAAAAAAAAAAACATGCGCCACAGAGCAATTATATAATCATTCGTGGCTGTTAATAATGAATAATAAGACAATTTCTTCTTTCTACACTACTTCTTCATTAGGAGTTGATAAATAAACCAAATATTAACCTATATAAATGTAAACATGAACTAAATTTGAACAAATATGCAATTTTTCGAAAAATAAATAAACTATATATAAAACAAGGAGAAACAAAATACAGGCAAGTCTTAGCGTCTCGCAAATTGGAGGATTTTCTCTAGTCTAAATCACCGCCATCTTTATAATAACCCGCATCGTAATCACTGTCAGCATCAGCATCATCGCTCCAATCTTCAAGATCCACATCCATACTTTCTTCGTCCTTTGGATGATTTGGAGTGACAACAATATTTTTGCCATCTGCACTAGTTGTAATCAAAACGGTTTCTTTATCTTTAAGTTGGCCATTCAACAACATAATAGCTAAATGGTTCAAGATCGTATTCTGGATCAATCTATTCAATGGTCTAGCACCCAAGTTAGGACTGTAACCGTTCTTACAAAGGTATTCCAATGCAGAATCATCAACGTCCAATTTGAGAGATTTGGCATTCTCTTCAAATCTTGCCTCGATTTCAGCTAACCTGATCTTAACAATCTTAGAAATAGCGTGTCTTGACAATCTGTTAAACACCACAGTTGCAGAGATTCTGTTCAGAAACTCTGGTCTGAAATGTCCTTTAACAGCAGCCATGACCATTTTTCTTGTCTCATCGGTGATTTTGGAACCTTTTGAAGCATTGATGAACTCAGCACCCAAGTTGGATGTCATTATGATGACTGAGTTTGCACAATTGACTAAAGTACCGTCAGAAGCAGTGATTCTACCATCATCCAACATTTGTAACAAGATGTTTAGCACTTCTGGCGCAGCTTTTTCAATCTCATCAAATAAGATGACACTATATGGTTTTCTTAACAACTGGTTAGTTAACATACCACCTTCATCATAACCTATGTAACCAGCAGTAGTACCGATCAATTTAGAGACTGAATACTTTTCCATTAATTCAGAACAATCAATTCTAATCATGGCTCTTTCGTCAGAGAATAAGAAACCAGCTAATTTCTTAGCCAATTCAGTCTTACCTGAACCGGATAAACCTAAGAACAAGAAGGAGGCAGGTTGATGAGGATTAGCTAAACCTGATCTTGATAATCTGATAGCGTTTGAGACGGCTTTCACAGCTTCACCTTGACCAACAACAGCTGATGATAGTTCCCTTTCCATGGTTATCAATTTAGCGTTTTCAGCTTGAGTTAGTTTATTCACTGGGATACCTGTTAACTTAGCAGCTGTTTCAGCCACTTGTTCAGCACCTACAACATTTCTAACCATGAATTCTTCAGATTTAGCCTCGTCTTCAATCACTTTTGTTTCCAACTCTTCAATTCTTCTCTTAACATCCGGGATTGCAAACATTCTTAGATCTGCAATTGTTTGAGAGTCATGTCTTCTTTCAGCGTCCTGGGCTTTGATTTCCAATTCATCTAGTTTCTTCTTTGCCAATGTTAATTCTTCATGACCAGCTCTTTCTTGATTGAATTTTTCACGTAATGGAGTTATTTCTTCTTCCAAGTTTTGTTTGGTTTGTCTTGCTAATTCCAATCTTTCCTTGGTGGAAGCATCTGCATCTTGATCTCTTTCTAAAGCATTGATTTCCACTTCTAACAATTGTAACTGTCTTTCTTTAGAATCCAATTCTTCAGGTTTTGAATCTCTAGTGACGGCAACGGAAGCGGCAGCTTCATCAATTAGATCAACTGCCGAATCTGGCAATTTTCTATAAGTCAAATATCTTGAAGCCAATTGAGCAGCACTGACTAAGGCACTATCCAAGATTCTAACACCATGATGAATTTCATATTTTGGTTGTAAACCTCTTAGAATGGCGATTGTTTCTCTGATAGTTGGTTCAGGAACATCAATTCTTTGGAATCTTCTTTCAAAAGCACCATCTTGAGCAATATATTTTCTGTATTCTGTCACAGTTGTGGCACCAATACAATGAATTTGACCTCTTGCCAAAGCTGGTTTCAACAAATTGGCAGTATCACCTTTACCATCACCCATCAACATATGAATCTCGTCAATGAACAGAATAATCATATCTTTAGATTTTTCAATATCGTTCAAGACACCTTTCAATCTTTCTTCAAATTCACCTTGATACTTAGCACCAGCTTTCAAAGCACCTAAATCTAAAGAGTATAATTTAGCATTTTGTAAAACTGTAGGGACATCATCATCGATGATTCTTTGAGCGACACCTTCGACAATACTGGTCTTACCAACACCAGGATCACCAATAAGACAAGGGTTCGACTTGGCTCTTCTAGCCAACACTCTGATTGTTCTTCTAATTTCTTCTTCTCTTCCGATAACTGGATCAATCTTACCTTGACTTGCCAGATCGGTCATATCTATGGCATACTTAGATAAGAATTCCATCTCTTCAGACGAATCTGCTTTTCTGCTATCGATTCTGGTATTACCTCTCAATTTGACAATCTCTTGTTTCAGAGAATCTGCTTTCACACCAGCTTCTTTCAATAATATCTTGATGGAGCTGTCATCGATCAAAGCTAACAAGATATGGTCTTGTCCAATATAAGAATCTTTCTGTTGTGTTTTAATTTTGTTAGCATTAGTTATAATGTTGGCAGCTGAAGAAGACATGGAAGGTTCTGAATTAGATCCCTGAACACTAGGGAGTCTGACAAGATGTTTGTTCACGGTTCTTGAAAAATTCATCCAGTCAAATCTTGCCTTTTCAATAATTGTTTTCAAATACACAGGTTCATTACTGGCTTCAGTCTCTGCTACCGATGGAGTCATAGCAGCAAGGAAGTGAAGTGGAACTAATTGTGCATTGCTGTTTTGTTGACATAACGTTTGAGCATTGGTCACTATTTCCAATGCTCTATCTGTGAATTGTGTGGAATCCATATTCTTTGTATATATGTATTATATGTTGTGTAGTATAACTTTGATTAGTGAAAAAAAAAAAAATGGAATGTGTACAGGACGATAGAGCAAAAGTCAAATTATGAGCTACCTGTTCTGTTTATATAGGAATAAGAGTAAAGTCAGGCAATACGTATATCTAATATACACTCCTTGTGTGAACCAGCATGGTACGACACCAACACAGTTGAAAGAAACATGTCACAGATCATAAACCATGAATACCATTCCAATCAAACACTGCAGATTGCTCCAGATTACTCCAGAATGAGCCAGATCGGGACAAACGTGAGAAAAGAAGCGTCTCGTTTTTGCTGGAAGGTTCTACAAGGCTGTGTAAGAACCAAGTGCTCGGTTGCGTTGTAGGGCACATTTGGATGAATGGTTCAGTGATAGATAACAAGAACGATCATGTTACAATAAATGTGGTGGTGGTGGTGACGGTAATCAGTTAATTATAATTATATTACGGTAATAACTACGTAGTTAGAGAATGATCACTTCTGTGAGATACATTTCACACACTCACAATTGACTTTCCAAAATATCAGCAATCTTACTAGCATCAGTAGATGATTCAACGTTACCCTGCACAATACCGTTCAAAAGAACAGTTGGAGTCACATGAATGCCCAAACTTCTATGATATCTAGTGAAATACTTAACATCTTTAGCGAGCTTGTTACCAGCATTACTTGGCTTGGCGTTCTCAGTCTTGACGATCTTAACCCAGTCCCATAATTTGGCATCATCCACATCTTTTAAGTTCTCTTTAGCAAGTTGAATCAAGTTACTCAACACTTGTTTGCGTGTCAATTCATAAGTCTCTGTATCGTAGTAACTTTCAATATTATCAAACAAGACTCTTGAGAATTCCCAGAATTGGTCTGGGTATTCATTAGCAACAGCTAATGCCACTTCATGTTGAGGTCCCGAATTGATATAATGCCATGGTTGAATAACGTTGATCACTGCAATATCGAATTTATCCAATATGACTCGTTTTTTCAAAAGTGGGATCACTTCATCAGTGAATTTCTTAAAGATCTTTGCAGAGAATGGACAGTTGTAATCCAAGAAAAGCTCTACTGTATTCTTGTTAACATTGGTTGCGCCTGGCACTATAGCGTTACCAGAATTGTAAACGTGAGATAGCTTGAACTTTGGAGGCAAATTAACCATAGTAATTGTTTATTTATTTACTTATTTAATTGAATGGTTGATTCATATATAGATATATAGATATATATATATAAATAAATCAAAATACCAGCTCAAGAGAGATAAAGCAAAGCACCACTATTTATAGTTTCTCTACTTTGCTTGCACACGATTAGTCATCTCCAGCGCAACTGTGGAATCGCGCTATGTAAACAGATAATGTTGCACTTTCTTCAGCTGAGACAGCGCCTAATATGATGTGAATGAGTCCATGGCATGTGAATGAATCGCTTTGTTTATTTATACATTAATGCCATTGCGGTTGCGATTGCGGTTGTTCTGGCCATGTTGGACATCCCCACAAATATTTCAGCACTGAAAGATGATGAGATGCAGCGAACGTTCTAAATCTTCCCCACTATCGTCACAATAATTCTCCTTTTTATTCGAGCAATCTCAATTAAGGTTAATGCATATCTCTGGAGATCATGATTTGTTTATCATTGCGTAAAAATGGAAGATTACTGGCATACAAGATCGAAAAGAATAAAAAATGATGCACTTGTCAAAAAAAAAATTTGCAAAGATTTCTAAGGCTAAAATACAAGCGCTGGTACTTCGACTTCGTGCGGAAAAACTGCAATTTAAAATTACAAAACAATAAATGCAGCCTGATGTGTACTGTGTATATTATCGAACAAACAAAATAATAACATCGGGAGCTGCTTTTATCAGGCTTGGATGTACCCTTCATATTAGCGAAGTTTAAAGAAAACATTTAACTTTTGCTCTCGTGATTATTGCACTTACTGACGCGTAGTACATGCTGAACCAATTCACCAGGCTTTCTTCAACAAGTTCTCTTGATGACTTATTCAAAGTAGACTTAATTAACGAACAAGAACCATTCACACTGCATAAACAAATTGTAGCTTCAAGACTTAAAACAACAAAACTACAGCGCAAGCTTTTGAAAAGCATCGTCGACTTAGCTCTCTTTCAGATGATAATTTTCTTCTTCTGTATTCATCATCCTCACTTTCTCAACGGTCTGCACCGGAAAGGCTTGTCTGTCTTATCATCAATATCGAAACGCTGCCATTTATGGGACTTCAAAAGTCAAGTGATATTTCTGATTTTCCAATTGAATTCAAATCAACTGGGTTCTGTTGTACTCCCCTGTTAAGTGAAGTCTACCCCCCCCCTTTTTTTCTTTTGAGGGAAACCTTTGGTGATGTCGGAGTTTTGTAAAACACGTTTGTTGACCGCAAATTTGAATTCTTCCTCCTCTATTGATGTTATCTTGTCTGCTTTTCTAAAATCCCTAAAAATACCACACACACAACTGAGACATTCCAATTACTATCTTCTTCCGTCTGCTGAAACATATTGTTGGTTATCTTCTTGGAATTGGTGAGTGCATTCCACACCGAGCAAAGTGTGATCCCCACAAACACTGTACTTTCAAACAGTGTAAGGGTGTCAACGTGTGGCTTCAGGAAAGACTCTGCAGAAGTTGTTGCACAGCCATGGGACCAGCATCATTGGGATTTACATACATTTACATATATTTACATACATTACACATTCACATTACACGTTATTTGTGACTGGGATAACCTTCTCCTTTACACTTAGTAAAGCTCCTGTATATATCTCTCGGGATTACAAAATTCCAACTTGCCCAATAAAACGAATAAAGAAATGGAGAAAACCAGGGAACGTCGCCAAGAACTTGTGGTGCATTCTAAAACCGCCCCTCTTCTCGTTCACCAACCCGCCATTGCCATTGCAATTGCCATTGCAATTACCGTTAATCTCCTCATTCCAAGTCCAACTTATGTGTACACGCACACAATCAAGTGGTTTCTCTCAACGTCCACCTTTCTCGCCGTATATAGCTCTAATCCTGGCCATCCAAGACAGTAACAAGCATGTAGTAAATTACTGGGAATTGTGGTAAATATACATCCCTGCCTTTGTTCTCAATTCCAGAAAACGGCGGCGGTTTTTACAAATGGAGAAAACTCAGATTTTAAATCCGGTCTAAGATAAGTAAAATGTCATCACCTGTCGGTAATCAGCAATCAGTAATCAATATTTGTTTAGAGTAATAAATAAACTTGTAACTGATTTAGTCTTTTCATTAGCAATAAACACATAAAATGCATTAGCTGTCTACAATATATTATAGAAAATAAATGAACTAACGTAAAAAACATTAACCAACTAACTGTAAAAAAAAAGTAGCTATACCCCTCATCTCACAATGAAATTACAGCGAACTCTAGATATCTTTTAAAAGACAATAACTATATAACAAAAACGCTACTCATATACACCTAGCCCAGACCATCACTTTCAATTACGGTAATAAACATTATTAGGACTTTCAACATATGGTTCCTGCTTTTGTTGTTGTCCGCTTCCACCGTAACCATTAAATCCTTGAGGAGCCTGCTGCTGATAATATTGTTGATTTGAATTATGAAACTCGCTACTCTCGTTAGCATTTTTTTGAACCTCAGCATTATAAGAAGGTGGAGGAGGATTCAGATCGTTATTCAACCCGTTACCAGCACCTGATCCGCCAGCATATCCGTATCCTGTTCCTTGTTGATACTGGTTCTCTGCACCAGGATTGACTCCATAGTTCTGATATTCTCCTTGTTGATACTGATAAGGTTGTTGTTGTTGTTGTTGGTTCGGATACTGTTGAGCAAATTTGTGGTTAGGATGAGGTGCGAAATAAGTAGTATATTTCATCGGTCTATTCCCTCTTCTCATTCTCATACAGTTCAAGAAGTATAAAAACAATATTAAGAGTAAAACTAAACCAATCAGACCAAACCAGCCGTATCGTGCATTGTTATTGTCATTGTTGTAGTATGTGTAGTAACGTTTCACTAGTTCTGCGGAATTGTTAGGTGATGATGATGATGACGAATGTGTGGGGTCGTTGATAAAGAAGAAGCTCATAATCGAGTCTCTGTTTAGCGATGGCATGTCAATTTGTAAGAATAACTGTATAATGATTGGGAACCAAAGGATTATATGTCATGAATATAAGAATGGAAAAATCTAATAAGTAACAAAGATTCAACTGCATGCCAATACCTCCCGTTATATATAAATACCCACAACTCAAATTTACTTGCTGTTTAATATTCTCTGCACTTTTTTTTTTTTTTTTCTGATGCTGCGCCTGAAATTTCAATGCCACTTCCAGAAAGTAGGCTTAATTGGCGGCGTCGGCGTCATGTAATCGGACATTACACCAGAGTTTTAATGTGGGTGATGATTGGATTTGCTTTGTTATTGACCAAGCAACGGCAATACTTTGATCAACTAACAACAGGTGTCTTACAAGACAAGCTTCCCCGAAGTCACCAATAACAAGCAGTTACCCAGAAAATAACAACCAGCATAGCATGCCAAGTTTCTCTCAAGTGAAGACCGCTTCTTCAGATGAACACCAGCAGTTCATCTTATGTTGTCCATTCAAAGCGAAAAACGAATGTCAGTGCAAGATTCTAAGATTAAAATCCCCACAAATCCAACAGAGGTATAAATCGTCAACGTCATCACTTAAAACAGCAACAAAGGCAAATGAGAACTTTAACACGGATTTCTTCAACTTTATCAACTTGACTGATTCTTTAGATATAGGACATGTCAATTTATATCCATCTTCATCATCATCATTGTCTGCTACTGTACCTGAGCAACGAGTTGAATTTTATAAAGTGGGTTCAATGTGGGACTTTGACAATATTGGAGTAAGCAGAGCGCCTCAATCATCATCATCATCCAACGAAGTGCCATTCTTAATCGAGCTAGAACAAAGCAATGAAGATGAGACCACCACTATCCTGGGTAATGTCACGAAGTCAATTATTCGATTCAGCAGGTTCCTAACATGTGCAGATTGTGATAGAGGTCCAATTGGGTTTTCAGGATACTCTATATCCTCAGAGAATGATCAACAAGATGGATTTTCGAAAGAGGAACCAGAAAATGGTGAGAACATGGTCTATTATCTTGCAGTTGGTTCTTGCTTGTACATTTGATTGTTTATTCAGTAGCAAGTAGTTTAGTGCTTTTTTTTACTTGCTTATAGACACTCATATGTGATTGACTGACTGATCGACGAGTGTTTAAATGGCGTAAAACTATTTCTATCAGTTTGCCGAAACTGAATCATCATTTTTTCCGACACCTATTGTAGATGAATGAATGAACTATTCGTCATCATATATATGTATATATAATTACAATACTGTGATTAAAGATTCCTCTCTGGTCTTTATGTTGCTTTGTTAGGAGGAATTGTCAGTCATGATGAATCGAATCACCACATCTGTACTTCCAAGCCCTATGCCAATAACAATGGACATCTATGAGGTATGTAATAAGGACAGACACATGGAGGTAATTACACTCTCACTCAACTATTTCCCGGTTAACTCGGTTCTACATTTCCTATCAATTACTTGACCTTTCCTTTATAGATTATCAAAAATGGGTTCGTTCCATTTATTTATTGTAGTACCTTGTTTGTTCAAACGTACTTAGGCTAATTTTTTATCGGAATAAGATTCTTCTTTACATTAGTGTTTCAGTTATGTAATGGTAATGAATGATACTCAATTAATAAATATTATATAAAAAGGGGGGAGAGGGGGGAGAGGGGGGATGAAAGAAGGTAAGGAAGAGTTTCCTAAACCATAAACTACCAATAAAAGCAGAATGATATATAGTATAGAACAAAACGAAACAAAAAAAAAACACAACACAACAAAACACAACACAAGTCACTTGTTGCTGCATGATAATACAAGTAAGAGCAAATCAAGTGATTTATTTCTTAGTAGCACCCATCAGATTCAGAGCTGAACCATATTTGAACCATTCAATTTGTTCAGCATTGTAAGTGTGAGATAATGGAGTAGACCAAGATTCACCTTCCTTAGGATGAACGACTAAAGTTAGATTTTTACCTGGGGCTAATTCAGTTAAACCAGTAATATCAACTTCATCATCGAAATTAATCTTTTCATAAGCTTCAGGTTCAACAAAATTCAAAGGTAATAAACCTTGTTTCTTCAAGTTAGTTTCGTGAATTCTGGCAAATGATTTGGTAATGATAGCAAAACCACCCAAGTATCTTGGTTCTAAAGCAGCATGTTCTCTTGATGAACCTTCACCGAAATTTTCACCACCAATGACAACCCATTTGATACCAGCGTCTCTGTATTTAGCAGCAGTCTCTGGAACACCAGCATAGGTACCATCGTAACGATGTCTAATGTTGTTAGCTTCACCGTTTTCAGCATTGATTGCACCAATCATATAATTGTTGGAAATGTTTTGCAAGTGACCACGGTACTTCAACCATGGACCAGCCATTGAGATGTGATCGGTGGTGGTCTTACCTAAGGATTTAATCAAGATTGGTAATTTGACAGCATCTTTACCATCCCATGGTTGGAAAGGAGTCAATTTTTGTAATCTGTCAGAAGTTGGAGCAATGTTAACTTCTAATTGAGATCTAACTTCAGGTGGAGCTTGATAAGTATCTTCACCAGGATCGTAACCTCTGGAAGGTAAACCGTCACCAACTGGTGCTTTCAACTTGAATTCTTTTCCGTTAGCGTCTTTCAAAGTATCAGTTAATGGGTTGAATCTCAAATCACCTGCAATGGCATAAGCGACAACCATTTCTGGGGAAGCAACGAAAGCGTGAGTAGCTGGGTTACCATCATTTCTAGAAGTGAAATTTCTGTTGAATGATGAGACAATGGTGTTCTTGTCACCTTTTTTAATATCTTGTCTATCCCATTGACCAATACATGGACCACAAGCGTTGGCTAAAACTTTACCACCGAATTCTTGGAAAGTTTCCAATTGACCATCTCTAGCAATAGTAGCTCTAACTTGTTCAGAACCTGGAGTAACAGTGAAGATAGATTTAGCTTTTAAACCGTGATCAGCAGCATCTTTGATAATAGAGGCAGCTCTTGACATATCTTCATAAGAGGAGTTGGTACATGAACCAATTAAACCAACTTTAACTTCTAATGGCCAGTCATGAGCGACGGCAACTTCCTTCATCTTGGAGACAGGAGTGGCTAAATCTGGAGTGAATGGACCATTAATGTGTGGTTCTAAAGTGTTTAAATCAATTTCAATGATTTGATCGTACTCAGCACCAGCATCGGCAGATAAGTACTCGTTCTTATAAACATCGGCGAAATCAGCAATTTGAGATCTCTTTGTGGCATTTAAGTACTCCTTCATAGAATTGTTGTATGGGAAAACAGAAGTAGTAGCACCAATTTCGGCACCCATGTTACAAATGGTAGCCATACCGGTACAAGAGAAAGTGTCGATACCATCACCGAAATATTCAACAATGGAACCGGTACCACCTTTAACGGTGGTAATACCAGCCAACTTCAAGATAATATCTTTTGGAGAAGTCCAGCCAGACATTCTACCGGTTAATTTAACACCAATAATCTTTGGAGCTTTCAATTCCCATGGTAGACCAGCCATAACATCAACAGCATCGGCACCACCAACACCAATAGCCAATTGACCTAAACCACCAGCATTTGGAGTGTGAGAATCAGTACCAATTAACAATTCACCTGGGAAAGCATAATTTTCCAAGACGATTTGATGGATAATACCAGAACCTGGTTTCCAGAAACCAATGTTATATTTAGCACATGCAGAAGCTAAGAAATCGTAAACTTCTTTGTTTAATTCAATTGCTCTTGCTAAATCTGCAGGACCTTCCTTTTGGGCTTGAATTAAATGATCACAATGGACAGTAGTTGGAGTAGCGACAGAATCCATACCAGCAGACATGAATTGTAAGATAGCCATTTGAGCGGTAGCATCTTGACAGGCAACTCTGTCAGGTCTTAGCTTTAAGTAAGAGACACCTCTTTGGATATCTTGACCATGAGGATCATCTAAATGACCATATAGCAATTTTTCGGCATAAGTCAGTGGTCTACCTAATCTTTCTCTGACAATGTTAACATTTTCCAACTGTTTCTTGTAGTTCAAATAATTGTTATTTTCTAACAAGTTCATCAAGACTTTAGAGTCTTTGGTTAAACCTGAGACTGTGGCTAAACCACGGGATGCACGAGGCAATCTGACGGAGGTTTTTGAAACAGATAACATATTGATTTAAAGGATGTATGTATCTATTGGGTTACAATTGAACTTGTCTAAAGAAAAAGAAGAACAAGAGATCAAAAGAGAAAGAGAAAAAAGGCCTAACAGTTATAATAAGCAAGTCAAAAAATTTGGACATCAGTATATATATGAATGTATAGATATACGTTCACTGATGTATGTATGTGTATATGTGATACTGATGATTTAGCAGATATGGGGCAAAGATCGGCCCCGTTCGCAATTAAGTACATTACATTGGTCCAAGTGATAATGCCACGACCAACCGTCACATTTTTTTTTTAGCAGGCGGAGAATGAAGGGAGAAGGGAGAAGGGAGGGCAGGGCGAAGAGGCAGTGGAGAGCCAATGGGAGAGCGGGAATTTGTAATTATCGGGGGAGGGAGAAAGAAAGAAAGAAAGGTGAGTGAGTGCGGCTGGTTGTCCTCCTGGTCGGTTGACTTCTGGAGTGGAGAAGAGCGAGTGGAGGGTGTCCCTGCCATCCTGCCACCTTGCGCATGAACCGTTGATTGACTTGTGCTTTTGAAGTATGGTATGGTATGGTATGGTATGGTATGTTTGCTATGTTATGAAGTTGCTACATCATGGTGATATTACTATGTGTATGGAAGTGGCAGGTGATTGAGGTTGGAAATCAAAGGGTAAACCGTACACGGACATGCCTACGTCGTCGCTGTATATACCTGGGGTCGGCAAACTTCTGCTTCGGCCTGACTAACTGACTGACTGACTGAAGGGCAGCGGTCATTCCTCGATTAGCTTCACCTCAAGTAGATGCACAGCCGTTTTTTAATACTGGAAGTTTTTTCTTTGTGTTGTTTTTTTTTTTGTTGTTGTTTTTGTCTGTGGGTCGTTTGGCTGGTGGATATTTGTTTTTGGTGATGGATGGATGGATGGGTTGATCTACAAGTACAAGTACAAGTACAAGTACAAGTACAAGTACAAGTACAAGTACAAAAGTGTTTATTTTTCTGTTGTATCTGGCTCCCTAGTACACCAGCACAGGATGTAATTGAATTACAATCACTCCCGTGTCCTTTGCTACGGTGTCGTCCAATTCTTGCCCATGGACATGCCAATAAGTAATAAGCCCATTTTGTCGTCTTCTTTATACGCTCACAGTAATCCAAGCAAACAAAGCAAACAAAGCAAACCCGAATTCGGCATTTGTTACTTCTGGCATAGCCAGCAAATAGTTTAGTGGTGTACAGATGCGAATGTTGTCTATTTTCAATGCTCCCTCGGTTCCCTTTGCCCATTTCTTTCAGTTCTTCTGACGCCATTTCATTTATCCATCTCTTGCTTGGCTTTAAGGGAGACAGGGAAACAAGGAGACAGATATATATATCTTGATTCGGTGTAATCAGTCAAAGTGATTGTTTATTTATTGCACTCTTATGCTGATTTACCAACTTCTTTATATATCTATTATTTATTGCACTTCAGACTCTGCTACTACAGGCTCAGTCTTACAATCCAATACATCAATGTAACGTACTCACTCATCCATGGTTGACCTTCCCTCTCTCTCTCTCTCTCTCTCTCTCTCTCTTTCTTAAGTAGAAAGTCACCTGAAACCCACTTGTCAGATTCCTATTTCGTATTTTTCCACTATTTGGACAAATCATATTCGCTATATCTCTAATACACTTTTTTTCCTACCTCGTTATATCTTCTATTCAGCCTATACATATATCTATATATACATATTTGTGTGTATGTGTGACTCGTCCTCTCTCCTGCAACGGAGTTTTGTAACTGCTGGCTAACTTATCTTTCTCGCTAGGCTAATCAATTGATTCCCTTAGTGTTTGTGAAACATCTAGATGGGGGGTGAGTCGATTAACCCGCCGGATTTACGAGCGTTCATTTCAGGAATTCAGGGACTTTCTCACTCTTTAGATAGTAAAAAAAAATAGATGCTTATATTACAGCAGAGTATAGTACAGTTTTAGGATATATACCACGATTGTTCATATCTTGAAAGTGAGGGCAATTAACAAATAGTAGATATTTATATGCGCTAGATTTCTGAAAAAGTTTGTTGATTGACTATTTGGAAATACAGATTCCGTTTTTTTTTGCTTATTGGATTGTTTCGACTTGTAATATTTTTTGAATAAGATAATGTTCCTTACTTGTAGAATCTCTAATTGACCGGCCCATCCAATAAATAACCAGATATTCAAAGCGATCCCCTCAAGGCAAAGGGATAAAAAGTGAAACAAATAATCGCCCAGTACTTGACTACATAAGCCATTACATAACATAACAGATAAACCTTTTCCTCAATGGCTTTCAAGGAGATCGAGACCGGTTATTTGATTGATTGAACTGTTGGATAACGATCTTTTTAGATTAAGTGTAGTTTATGTAGTTTATATATATACAATACACATCAATTTAGTCATTCAATACAAAAGAAATAACTTGTTGACATATATATACAGTTATAGTGAAAAATGCCTTCTATAACTTCAACTGCAAGCGACACACGATTAAAACTCGATTCATATAGTCATATCATATCTCAGATAAACACACAATTGCACAACGTAATATCAGTTCTTGCTACTGAAAACGATGAAACTTTATTTTCCAACTATATAACAGTTAGTAAACTTTCTCGAAATTTGGATTATTTACGGAAACAGATATTTTTGAGTGGAAGTGATAACAACAGTGGTGGTGGTAATAATAATAATAATAATAATAATGGACTTATTAGTCAGTTGAATAGTCGATTACATTCGCTAGATAAGTCCCTACAAGATTTGAAATTCGAAATAGAGTATAAGCTATCCAGCAATCAAATCAAATATCAAAATGAACAAGAATTATTAAAGTCGTCCTCTGATAGAGAAGAAGAAGAGAGAACAAATACCAGTCAGTCACAACATTTAGGATCCCACTTGCAAGTCAAAGAAACAGAAGAAGAATCAATAGACACATTGAGAAAGAGACTTTTATCGACATCAGCGTCAACACCATCAAACATATCGTCCCAATTAGATTCTTTACAAACCGTGGAAGAACAGAATATTTATCATGACGATCTCCAACAATATCTTATTGACTCATTGCCCTCAATGGTCTCTTCACTGAAACAACAAGCTCATCAATTTCAAGAACTATTGAAAAATGATGCTGGTATCTTGAAAGAGGCGACAGAAAATTTTGAGAAATCTCATGGGAGATTTGAAAAAGTTAATACAATGCTTGCTAAGTATCATAAAGAAGGGAAATTAAGTATTTGGTTTTATATTAGAGTCATTGGATTTGTCCTTGTCAGTTTTCTATTTTTCTTGTTTTTGATTAGATTGATTCCTGCAAGGTACTGATTGTGAATTAAGTATTGAATGTCGTATATAGATAGATACATACATACATACCTATATCCATACATATCTCCGTACAAACCTATGTATATCCACGCAAACTAAACCTTGCACCATGAAATACAGTGGCTGTGTAATCGTTAATCGTATCAGGTGGTGCAAGGGCTTTATAGTACACATATACAATTTAATACAATGTAATAAAACACAACATAGCTGAATACAATACAACACAATACAACACAACATAGCTGAATATAATACAATACACTACAACACAATACAACACAATATAATGTAATACATTTCGAATTCCTCGCTGTCTTTTCGTTCCACTGCCAGACACAGACACACGCACCCTTGCACTCCTCACACACTCTCCAACTCCTCACACCGCGTCTCGCGCTGTCAAAACAAACGCGCTCCCACTTCAACTGAAACCGCACCGCTACGCTTTACCTTTTTCCCAATCGGGAAATATCCACGCTCACTTTGCCGCATTGCCCGCAATGTCTCCCAAAAAGGGAAGAAGAAAAAACGCGTTTACTAAATAAAAAAAACCTTTTGATTATCACACAGACACCACATGAGATAGACACAGGGACCCACAATTGGCAAATGATCAGCTCAACTCCTTCGTTCTATTAATCCCTTACCATCAAAGACCTGAAATTAGCTGTTCTGGTTTTTCGGTTTAGTATCAAGTTTCCTGTATGGCCTTATTATATGCTCTTGTTTTTTTGTGCTCCTTGTCTCAGTTTAGTTCACTTGTAGTAGTTTCAGCCACTCCACTTTTCTGTTTCTCTTCTTCTGGTTTTAGTTTCAAGTTCAGGCGTCTTTTTTTTTTTTTATTTCCTTCCTTTTTTTTCATAGTTTTACCAACTGTATCAACTGTAACCCAACTACTCCCACTATTATTACTTCTCAAGAGATACATTCATACACATACTATCAAATCGTTTGTTCCCTTATCAGATCACTGTTTTTACTTCCACAGTTGGTATACTGGCACAGAGAAACCATTCTCACTAAACAAATTTTCTTTCTCTAAAAAGAGATACTATTCTGTTTCCTTTGTGTCTGAGTTAAAACAACGTTGTTTAAACTCATTATATAATTAAATCACGCATACTCGGGTACTAAAACAACACACATACACAAATACACACATACAACAAGAACGTGTCATGTCACAGGGAACCAAAACCATGAAACAAGAACTATTACCACCCGCCAATATCATTAGTCCAACAAACAGGTCTTTCGAACTGAAAACGCCTCCTCATTCAGTTGTGAGAAATGCTTCTAAAAAAGCTTCAAGTGGTACTGCTTCGTTAAGTAACCATAATGGGTTACTATCACCAGAATTTTCGTCACCTCAAGTGAAACAAGATGATGATTTGGATCAGTTGGAACATGTTACTGGCCATTCTAGAAAACGAGTCTTGGTTATTACCAGTGAAGAAGAAGATGAAGAAGACAACGATGACGACAAAGAAGAAGATGACGATGATGATGATGGTGATAATGATGGTAATGAAGAGGATAAAGACGACGATGATTATGGAACATCAAACAAATCTAGAAAAATACTGAAAAAAAAGAGAACGTTAATCACTAATCCATCACCGCCACCACCACCTAAATTCATAGCAGATTCAAAATTATCCGAATCAACGTCCACTACAACCTCCACCACTACCTCTACCACTACTTTGTCCAAACAACATACTGCAACAGTCTCTTCCACTAGAAAGCCAAGAAGATTGAAAGGTCCACAAAATATAAAAATTCCAGCTCCTCATGAAATGCCAACTATCTTATTTGAATCAACTCAAAAGCCACCATTTTCATATGCGAGTTTAATTGGAATGGCAATATTGAGAGCACCCGATCGGAAATTAACATTATCACAGATTTATTCATGGATTTCAGATACTTTCCAATATTATAAGAAGGGTGAAGTTGGTTGGCAAAACTCAATTAGACATAACTTATCATTAAACAAATCATTTACAAAAACTGAAAAATCTAAAGATGGTAAAGGTCATTTTTGGAAAATCGTTGATGGGTTTGAGTATCAATTTTGTAGTATCAAGAATTTGAATGCTCATGAACAAACTGTAAAAGCAGTTAAATCTGCCTCTTATAACCCAACCACTGATGATAACATTTTTGCAATACCAAAATTGAAACGATCAAATACTTTGTCAACTTTAATGCCAAAACGTGATGATGATGATGACGATGATGACGATGAGGACTTTGAATCCGATGATAATAACAATATTACTAAAGATAAAGAGAATTCCTTCGCGGTTAATGAAGATAACAAGTACTCAATAATGAAAGATGATAATGATGATGACTCTCATAAGACACCAATACGTCAGCAAGCATACTATGGCAACAACAGTCTAATGGCCACCCGAAATTTTGTTTTTGATGATGGCGGTGTCACTGCCAACAATAATAATAATAATAACGATAATAATAACATACGTGATCTTAGTGCCCCATCGTCATCATGGAATACATCCATTGGAACGGGAGAACACATTGTGTTTACTTTACAAAATTCACCAGAGAGTTCATTTTATCCTGGATCACCAGGTGGACCAGTTTTCGCAAGTAAAGGAATCCCGTTCACTTCTTCATTCAGTTGTAAATCAACATTGGAATTATCTCCCGTTAAATTAGAAGATGCAGGTCCTTTATTAGAACCATTGACTCCAAGTCAACAAAATCGTCACTACTCTCAACAACCGCTACAATTAATTCACAAGAATGTTCAATCATCTTCTTCCATAATACCGCCGCAAAATAATTACTTCCCATCATCATCTTCCTCCTCAACATTTCAACAACAGTTATTACAACCGATAACAAAATTTAAAACTCCTTCTCGTTTTGTACGCACTCCTGGTACAGTTGCTGGATCTTCAATAATTAAAAAACTATGGAACTCTCCTTCGTACCTTGACGATTTCTATACTTCTCCAATAGCAAGTAGGAGTTCTTACGACGATGATGATATTATTAATACTGCAATAAATTACAGATCTATTTATGGATCTCCTATCGCTCCAGTTAAGAAGAGAAGACTAGCCAACGAATTGGTAGGTGCTTCTTCTTCTTCTTCTTCTTCATCTTCTCATATTCTCCCGTCATTAGGTTCTATTGCAAGCAATATACAAGTAAATGGATCCCCATCAAAAGATACTGCTACTTCTACTTTTAACTCAGGAGTTTCGAAAGGTTATTCCACAAACGAGATATTTGGAATAGACATTTGTACTATCAAACATCATGACGATGATCATTAGACTTCGGTTAGTCGAATATGGTATGGTGGCTTGACGGAAGTCGCTGAAATTAATGGTATCGACTTCGAGTTGCTTCGTTTTTCGTTGTTCGGATGAAATGAAATGAAGGAATCGCTCTTATCGCTAGGGTGATGCGCATAGTTTTTGATCTTCCTTGATCATTGTTTTTAAGCAATGGTTATTATTTATTATTGCGAGAGATAATAATTAGATTCTCTACATTATACTGTAATGATTATCATTGTGTCATTTCAGTACCTTTTCAGAGATGTTTGTTGTTTTGTGATTGCAAGATATACTTTTTCGGGTACGAAAAAAGAGGCTTCAAAATAATTATTTGCCTGTGTTTTTTATGAGCGGGGAGTTGAATTTGTTGTATATGTATGATTATAATATATGCTTTTTCTTTTTGTTTTTTTTTTTTTTTGATCAGCCAAACAATTGGGTGTTTGGTATAGAGCGTTATTTTTACAGCTTTTTTCTTGTTCACTAGTATGTTCTTTTTCTCCACTAGTGGCTCTGATATCTTTTTTCGTCTTCTAGTTTTCTGTTTTGTGTAACTTGAATGTTTATTGGGTTTTTTTTTAAGTTTAATATAGTTTATTTTAATTTAATTAATTTAATGTTAATTAGTTTTTTATTCTTTTTGAATTGCTTCTAATTTTGAATTTGTCAACTAAATTGAACTTATATTTGTTCGATAAGTAGTTAATTCGGAATCTACTGTTTTTCAGACATTTCTACTAAATTATGCGTGTTTTTTTCATTATTGTTCTTTTCATTAATGTTGTCTCGATACTTTCGATGATGACCTCTAATAATTTCTTATTTTAATATCTCAAGTATAAGAACGAATATGGAAAAGGGCACGGGTATCATTCAGCTGTCTTTCCCTTGGTTTATACTAGTTGAGTAATGTTTTGTGATAACAAATATAGGGAAACAAGGAGAATGAATCCACCCCAAATGTAATCAATTTCATAAAGTTTCAGAAATTGCTTAGCTGTGGCCAATATATAACTGTCTATCTATCTATGTGTTTGCTTCATCAGACACACTCTCAATTCGGTAGACTCTTTGGCGAAACTCTATCAGATAAGAATCTGCATTTGATAGACTTATGAAGCCATATAATCAAGTCCGTTAAAACTCTACTAAATTGAAACCTTTGGTCATCTGGATCATATTGCCTGTCTGTACAATAAGTACTATTTTTTTCTCAACGCAGGGGAGGGGTTATAGTTTGTTTTTTTTTATCAACTATAAGCAGCCCTCTACCAACGGCATCTCAATTTGAAACTAGCAAACTTCTTCATGGGGCTGACATGAACGGAATGTCATATTTCATCCATAACATGTTGGAATGAAAGAGAGATCAGTTGTGAATTGCATGATGAGGCAATAAATAAAAACGCAACAAATGTGCTAATATTTTGCTTTTTTCTCTTATATGTTGTCTGATAGATATCAAGTCACTAAATCTTTATGTGTTCTGTGTGCTTGGAATAATAAATTCATAATTAAAAATTATAGCTCTCCACTTATTACAAGCACTTAATATGTACAATATCAGGATTTTCTTGATACTCACTTTTTGTAATCCAAATCTTCTTAAAAGTGCTTAAACTAGCCAAAATCGATCCTCCAACAAAGCAACTTATCTTACGATCCGGAGAAGCATATATTTTCAGCTTGATTGACTTATCACCTTGTTTCATTTCATTCAAGAGCCTAGATCCAAAATTTCTGAACAAAGTAGAACCTCCAGAAAGTATTATGTTTTGGTACAGTTGAGACCTTAAATCTGCATCTGTTTTCAAAATTGAATTCTTAACAATTTCGTGAACAGAAGAGGATTCAAATCCATAAGATTCAGGTTTGAATAGTAGTTCTGTTGGCGTCGTTAGTAAATCTTCTTCGATTTTCAAGATTTTACCATCTGGTAACTTGAAATCTTTCAAAACTCCTGCGGATGCGGATACCAAAGGTACCGTTCCACCAACAGAAGGATTAACAGAGCATAATCTTTCTTTAAAACTCCTCACTATTTCGAATTCAGCAGAGGTGATTAGGAAATATCCTTGTTTGATCAACATCAATTGTACTTGCTCTGTTATATCTCTTCCAGCCAAATTCAATCTTTTCATTGAACCAGGGATAGCAAAACCTTCATATATCGGCACAACACTGGTCACCCCATCACCTGAATCCAATACCACACCAGTGGTTCTTCCCGAAGAGTATAAGGAGAGTACTTGTGGCATACTGATGTACAGAGTCGGGAAGTCAAATGTCTCAAATAACAGTTCACTCATTGTGTTTCTGTTCTGTTGTGGATTCAAAGGTTGTTCAGTAATTAATAAAGGATGTTGATCTGTCTTGATTTGTAGTTCTGAAATAACTTGATTCCAAATAAGTTCCATGGACGTCCAATCTTCCACTATACCATTCTTGATTGGATACGTGAGCTTCAGTAAACCTCTATATTGTTGAGCTTTAGATCCTACAAAAGTGTCTAATTCCGAGATCAAAGATGGCATTAGCTTGGTGTATTTCGGTTTCCCTAATATGTTTGAATAATTGATCTTTGGTTTCTCGTCTCCTGCAAAACCAGATCTGATGATCCCTGACCCGTTATCTATCACCACAGGCTGGTTGTATATGTCATTTACCTCCATCGTTTCTGTTCAGTTCAGTTCAGTTCGGCTTAGTGACTTATACTGAAGAATATTCCTCGGTCCATCAATGCTACAAAAATAATTAAACAACTACAGTCCACATAGAGAGAGGCCCGATCTTAGATCGAAATGCAAAGTTTAAATCTAAGAACTTAACTGTGTTTACATTTCAGGCCTCTGTTTTTGAGTACATGCAATTTCTGTGCAGAGATGTACATCTCGTTATAACAATGCTGTTCTATGAATCTGGTTAAAACACAATCATCATAAGGGTCTATATAATCAATGATGGATAAGGGGATCGGTTACGTTTCCCCTTTTAGCAGACAAGCAGTAGCTAATAACTTAAATACAGTAGTATCTGTCACCGAAGTCACCTAAACCAGGAACAACAAACTTCTTTTCATCCAAACCTTCGTCAATCATACCAGTAATGACCTTAATTTTTGGATATTTGTCCTGGAAGACCTTGATACCTTCAGGACTGGCCAAGACGTTCAAGAACAAGATTCTCTCTTCTTTAACGCCTTTCTCTAATAAGACGTCAACGGCCATAGATGCGGACCCACCAGTGGCTAATAATGGGTCTAACAAAAAGACATATCTTTCTTGGATATCAGTAGGCAACTTGACGTAAAACAATTTAGGTAATGCGGTTTCCTCGTCTCTTTGGATCAAGATCTTACCTAGTCTAACAGAACGACAGCAGTCTCTTAAACCTTGCTCCATAGATTCACCGGCTCTGATAATCGAAACACCACATATCTTACCCACGAATTTGTGACCATTAAAATTGATGCCAAGTGGGGTTTGCACAGTGGTGGATTCAACAGGAAGTTGGTTTAAACCTTCTTCGACCAATAGTCTGATGATTCTATCTGAGTAGAACACAAAATCACCACGTCTGGTAGTTTCATCACGAATGATACTAATTTAAGTTGTTGTAATCGTTTAGGTAAGAAAAATAATGTCAGTATGACTCGCATGTCTAAGTATATATATAAATATATATAGGTGACCACATCAAACTGACTTTACGCAGTCTGATTATTCTGATATGTATGTGGTTATTAAACACTTACGTATATAAACATTTCAATTGGTTTGTTTGGTTTAATAGATAAACGTTTTCGTATTCGGCAGATTGACTCATGGTTAGACGTGTGTATGTGTGAAATTGGCCTGCTCAATTGAATATCGATCTGTCTGCTCTGAAACAGTCAGTCATATGTATCTGAACACAAACAACTATCTAAACACAAACACTGACAGTCCAGTCAAAGCAGCAGACATCGGTCAGCTGCCGTCTTTCGTTGCGTCTCCCAATTTTTTTTTTCCAATCTCAAATTTCGCTGATAAGAAATTTTTTTTCTTTTTTTTTTTTGTCTTGTGCATGGCAGATACGTTTTAATTCTCCGCTTTGTGCTTTTTGGCGGGTGGTTTGATAAGTGTAATGTAACTCAGATTATTGTTCTATTCAGCAGTTTCCATATTAAATTAAACTCTATACAAACACTACCAGTACATATGAAAAAAAAAAAGCTTACTCAGTTTGCCTCTAAAAAGTTGAAACTTAATTCAAAACTAATGTTTTTTCTAAACTCCATAATCAACGACTTGACATTGCTTGGCAATGACTCTTGATTTCTCCAGTCAAATACATTACCATCGCTCTGTTTTCTTAATTTAGTTAGCGCCAACTGGTAAATTGAGTTAGATTTTGAGACACAATCATCCCTGTCGCTGGCCAAATCTTTCTCAAACGCGTTTAATATCTTGATGATCTCAATTAACTCAGCAACTTTGAATAGCTTTTTGTTTAGGTATGGTTTCAAAATTAATAGTAACACAACTTTGTAATGTTTAGGAATGTATTGAAAATTGAGTAGCTTGAATAACTTGTCAAACTTGAAAGTGTCACCTAACGGAGATGAAAGTAAGAATTCATACAACAGCACAAATGGACTCAATGATTGTCTTAAAAGCGGGTTACTAATATCATTCTCATTGATCTTAGAAACGAGCAACTCGTCATTAAAATCCCCATCAATTAACAAGTTTTCAAAAATAGTCCAAGATAAATTAACCAACTTCGCCAGATCCCCCGACTCTGCAAAACAATATAGTGACTCGTACAAATAACCCTGAGAGACTAATTTGGTAGCTTGGGTCTTGTATATTTTAATCGCAGTCTGGTTAAGTTTCAACTTGGCACAAATAGAAAGACACCATTCAAAATCATCGTTGTTCTTGATTTGATAACTTGGGAGTAACTCTGAAATGGTTTCCCTAGTCTTTGAGGTGTTCAAATTAATGGAGATACCAACACCAATAGGGAACAATGCTTGGTTGGTCATGTATGAGAGAGATAGGTCATGTACCAGTTCATCAAGAATTGAGGTGAGATTTGAGGCTTCAGTGACAGATTGATAACTTTTCAATAATCCAGAAGATTCAACCAAAATTGCTATATAAGTGGCAATTGATTTATCTAACAATTCTAAAGAAGAGATGACTTTGAGAAATTTACCGTGAAACAAATCTAAGCATATAGCTTCCCATGAATTTGTCACATCTAATGGGATTTTATCAACTGACGTTTCCACATATTGTTGTATTAACTCGATGGATGGCAATTGATATAAATAATGAGCTAAAAATGATTCATACCAAGTTGTCGAATTTTCAAAAATTGAACTAGAATAACCTGTCATTATAGTTATTAATTCAATCAACTCGGCAGCAATACCCATATTTCGGAATTCTAAACGTTGTGCGTATTCACGTAATCTAACCATTGTTTGTTTCCATTGTAAGAATGATTGAAGATCGGTGGAAAAGCTCAAAACATTGTAGTTCTGTAATAATGATTTAAAGTCTTCAATTAATTGGAACAATGCAGGGTCACTCGCCTGTATTTCTGTATAATTACTTTGATCTAGTGCATTCAACGCTTCTTCAAAATACCCTCTTAATATTAATTTCTTCAGATACGTTGACCAAAATGAAAAATTCAAGTATGGTTTCTCACCTAATGGCATCACTTCTTGAGTTAAAGTGTCATCAGGCTGAATGCTAGCTCTATTAATCCACATACAAAACAAAACTATTCTTTCATCATTCTTGGAAAAGTATAATGCATTTAACAAATTTAGCACGTTTAATAATTCATCATAGTTGAATAAAAACACATCCTCGTGGTTAGGCATGTCAATAGTTGATCTGGTTCTTAGTTTGGTTGTGATTAAACTGGATAAGTTCGTTATTATAGAATTCATCAATTTCTGTAACGTCGTTTTCTTTTTTTCGGAGTTTTCTTTGATTTTGTTTGATAATCCAATATTTAATTCATCGTCTTGATCATCTATATAGTATGTTTTGTAAGCTTGATTCGTCAATAATGGTTCAAAATCGTTGTAAGTCAAATTCAAAAATTGAATATACTCCTCAGAATTGTCTAAATTAGTTGGAAGATCAAATGGATACAGTTTCTCCTCTCTCTGTGTTGCTGTGATTTCATTATTATTACTGCTATCATCATCAGTAACTTTTCGTTGTGCTTCTAAAGAAGGAGATAAATACGATACTCCGCACTCATTAGTCTTGTCTAAAGTAAAATTCAACTTCCTACCGTTTTTTAACCAACTGAGATCATTTTTCAATATTGGTCCTTCGTTATAAGGTAAGTTTGTAACAGGTAATTGACTCTTTTCATCAATCAAAAATCGATCTTCCTCGTCGTTATCATTATCATTATCACCAGCTCGTCCATTAGCTGGAAATGAAGCAGAATCTTCATCATTGTAATGGTCGTACTTAGAAGGTATCACAATGTCATCCATAGATTCGTCTTCTGAGTCATTATGGTCTTCTTGGTTTGTTCTGGTCTTTGAATCAGAGAGAAAGAACCCATTACTATTAGTCTGTTGTTGATTATTGGTGTTTGCACTGTAAACATAGCTGGAAGATCCAGTGCTGGTGGGTCCAAAATTAAGCGTACTCATTGGAAGCAAGTAATATGCAATTGTAGTGTCTCTATAGGGAGACAATCAATTTCCATTAGCCTAACAGTCTCATCACACCTTAATCTTACATATACACTCCAGCTGAAAAGAATGAAACATTCACTCTCTTTGTAAACAAAGCAAAGAGAAGGAGAAAAAGCATGTTTCTGTCATTTTGTGAAAACGTGTCAGTTATTTTATTCCTTACTTTTTTTTCTGTCTCTGCGCACGACTTTCCCAGAAGTATTTTTATTTTTTTTTGTCTTTAAAGTTTATTTAAGACATTTTTCCTGTTTTCCAGCGTTTTCTGATCTATTTAACAGACACCGTAGCTACTCGTCGGCACATGTCGTCATCCGTCACCAATATGGTAGTTAGCGCGAGTCAACAGAACAGTGTTAGTCTTGGTGCAACTCTTTCCACAACTGAAGGCATCACAAGATATCTAAGAAACAAGACAACTACAGTGGATCAGATCTGTGCCACTTCGATAAAGTTGATAAGTAACGAGCAGTCTTCTACACTTCACTTACCAAACAAGGAGAAATTCATCTTTGAACTTATTTGCGACAGAATCTCACAGGGGAAAGTATCTTCTCTTTTTAAGACGGATCCACTTGTTTGGGAACTTTTCAAGACGGTTTGGCTGAGCTTCAATAAAAATGTCAATTTAATCTCGGCAAGATCTAAAATCTTCAATGGCTTGAGATTTAATGAGGTTATTGCTTCAACGTTGTCAGACATTGTCGGAAGCTCTTTGTCTGATAACAAAGACCTTGTGGAAAACTTTGTAGATTGTATTCAACTCACATTAAACAATTCCAAGTTGATCTTCACTAATGATCAAAGCATTACCATCATAGCTGACCTTTTACAATTATCAGTGAATAATATAGAGCATTACTCGTCAGAGTTGCATAGCAAATTAATTTCCGTTGCCTATCAAATATTTAAACTTTCAAATACCAACACTATCAGATATGGCAAGAAGAACGTTTCCACTTTTTGTGCTTTCTGTTTGCCCAATATATTGATCTTGATTGATGAGTTTGGTATTAAACAAAACAATCAAATTCAGGAAAAAAAACTTTGTAGTATTATACAAGAGATCTTATTCAGAAAAGAGAATATTACAAACTTGACCGAGAACATAGCATTTTTTACTCAAAATGCATTTACTCAAAAACGAATCACTTTAGATTCGATTGTATACCTTTTCAAACAAATAATTGTCAAGACTGACATTACCGAATTAGAAAAAATATTCACAGATATTACTACCAAATTCCCACTTGTATCGAGTTCGTTACTTGTTGAAATCACAAGCTTGAATAAAACTCTTTCAACCGCATTCCTAACACCACTTGTCGAATCAGCGCTGAAGCAAGAACATATCGATTACAGCACAATTATACAATCAATGGAAAGAAATCCCGAAATTGGATTCAAATTCACCAATGAAATCTTTATCTATTTGTTAAGTGCCACTTCTAATTCGGAAAGTGACATATCTTTAATAATCTCATTATTCCAATGTTACGTGCGATCAAGGGAAATTCTGGAATTTTTTGAAATTTGGAAAACGTACATTAAGCAAGTTGATAACGATAACAGTGTTATCACGTCTGAGTCATTTGTTGAAGAAGTCTCCAAGAATGTGATATCTCTATCACAAGTCCAATTAGTCAGATTGACAGAGCAGCTAACGGCGGATTTCTCTAACGACATCAAATCCAACTCGATAGCTCTAAGTGCCGTTTTAATAGGATTATTGCAAGGTGTTACTGGCTCTATTCATAGTGCGATCAACAAATCATTGATTTCCAATATACAAAAGTTGAAGCCTGCATTGGTGTCGATATTTAGTTTGCACAAGGATTCAGAGGACAAGTATCTCTGGAAATTGAAATCGATTGTAGTGATGCTTTACGATTACGATGAATTGAATACAGAATTTGGAGGTTTAGATGAATTGATCAGTGATAAATATTTTGTGGAATTGGATCACTATTATTTGACTGTCTTTAGAATCTTGGAACAGAAACCTGCTTTATCCACCGACAAATTTACTTCTAACGTGATCAATTATTTGAAAAGCTCCTCTATTGATTTCAAGAGAATAGTGTACAGCAGATGGTGTGTTTTGCTAAACTATATTTTCAATACAGATCAAATTAAGGAGCTCGTGGATGTGCTATTTGACCCTGAAGTATCAAATTCTTTAGTGACTGATGTGTTAGCTAATTGTTTCGTCCACGAACAGGTTGGTTTAATCCGAGCAATTATCAATGCGTTGATCGACCAATTGAAAAGCAAGGATAGTAGATACTTGAAAATGGTCAAAGCAATTCCAGTTCAATGCTACAGCAAGCAACAACGTGAAGATATGATTAACATGTTATATTCCAAGTTTATCCTAGCATCAAATGTAACCGAAGAAGACCATGTAACTTCGAGGACCATTATTTTGCATGTTTTAGAACAACCGACTTTCAAATCTAAGATTGAAACCCAGCTACGGGCCATCTTTTATCTTATTGAGTCATCGCCAGTTCAGCATGTGTTGGATTTATCTCTCGAGATTGTGGAAGTCATCTGTACATTGCATTTAAAACAGTCTTCATCAGATAAAGTCAGTGCCAGATTTATCACAACAGCCTTTGAGTCTCTGACTTCCGATATTAAAGAAATGCAAACAATCAAAAACATAGGTACCTCCGGAGTTCTGAACACCTCATTATGCTTAATCCGAGCACAACATAAGTGGAGCAGATCCACCGAAGCTTCATTGGCACAACAACAAGGCTTGGTTAGTGCTGTAGGTGACGTTTGCTTGAATTTGTTATCAAGTATTGATTTGAAACTGAAGAATACGGGTTTGTCTTCTTCAGATGTATCATGGTTGTTGAACACTCTTGCTGAGATCAAGCATTTAGATGATGTGGCTTTATCTGTTTCTAAATGTCACGATATCATCAATTCGTTAGGTTCGTTGTACAATGAGGATACCGCAGTTCGACAGAATTTGTTCAAGTTGGTCTGTAGTTTCTCATCGATATATGAGCCCTCATTTGTCATGGCTTTGTTCATTAATCTAGATTCCTCGTTAGTCAATTCAGATAGTTTGAATTATTATGTCGCTAAAATTGCTAAAACTGACACAGAAAAGTTTTATGCTGCATGGAAACTTCTCTTGGAGACTATTGGAACTGTTGACGGTAAGTCGGACAATCTAAACACTTACATTGAGTTACTCGGTTCATTTTTGATCAATTTTAATAAGCCAACTGAAGATGAATCACTAAGGAAGATTCAACGCTACACTTTGAAATCTGTCTCCCTTGTGTGCATGCATGATATACAGTTAACCCACGATCTTGACAAGATAATACGATTTGTTAAAGTTGTGAAGCAACTAATATCAAATAAGAACTGGTCTCTGACCCAGTATGCACTGGAATTAATCATGGTGTTCACCAACAAAATGTCATATTTGCTCTTGAAATCAAACACAGAAGATTACATCTCACAAAAGAACGATATTGTTGAACTTTACATTCAACTTTCGCAAACTCTCTCTAATAGTATTTTGTTTCAAAGGCACAGATTTACCAACAGACAGCATTTGTTAATTGCGTCGTTTATTCCACTAATGGAATGTCTATTCGAGAAAAATAAAGGTCAAGCAGGCTTATCAATTGTGACAGCCAAGTCTGAGGAATGCGCTTCAGCGTTCCAAAGAGTGATGAGCAATTTGTGCGAGCTATCAATCAACTCCATGCCTACTCAACGCCGTCATATTTCTTCGTCTAATGAAACTGGCACAACGATTGATTCAGCTTCGTTAACAGCAGTGCTATCTACAGCGAAGTCCCAATTGAGAAAGTTCTTACCTGTGTTATTATTTAACTACGTCAGGTTTTACCTTGTTTATCAATTGAGTGCTGAGCTGAAAGATTCTGTCAACGCATCGTTGTTTTTGGTCTTTGATGTTTTGACCTTGAACGAGTTGAATTACGTCAACATGAGTCTAGATTCACAAAGTCGAGTCATTTTTAAAAATTTGTACGAGGACTACAAGAAGTTTGGTAAATGGAGAGAAGAATGACCGCTTCTTCACATAGACATATATAAAGTACATCATAGTATTAAAAATAACATTCTAGCATACATTATAGATAATGATAATGAATTTTACAAACATAGTGTAGCTCCCAACATATACAAAAATGGGAAGTGGCCAGAAAATACGGAACTTTCCCGCAGTTGTGCGCTGCCCAAAATCAAAAAATAAATAAAAAACAAAGAATGCACAGCCTGAAATCTTACCTTAGCGGACTTGTGGCTTTTCTGCACTGGTTCTGATGATTTTTCAACTTATGCCCGTTGTTTGGAACAGGGGCAGCAGCTGCTGGTCTGGTCTTGTTGATGGACAAAAAGGCTAAGTTCCCAAGAATGTATTTATCGTCTAGCTAGTGGGTGTAGGAAATTGTATAAGACTCTTCTTGCTGCTCATCGTATGAACACCTGAGAAACAACATGGCATCATCGCGGGTTTCATCTTCTTGTTCCCCTTTCTCCCCTACAACAGAAGACAAAGAATCCATTGACTCAAATTCTCACCCAGAACGCTTACCTGAAGATGTTGAGCTCTACGCAAATATTGACCCAAGAATTAAACCACAAAAGAGACTTTTTTCTTTTTTGATATGGAACAAAAGGATTCCTCCTATAGCAGCTTTGGAAGATCGAATTCAGTATCCTTTCAAACATAGAAATTTCTTTAGTGAGGCATTTTTCGCATGGTGTCTTCCCATCTTGAAAATTGGATATCAGAGGACATTAGTAGAGGACGATTTATTTATTGTTAAGAAGGATACAGAATTAGATGTAGATGTAATGGCAGAGAAATTTAATAGGCTTTTTAACATTAAGAAGAATGAAATAGAGAGAAACTATCTCAAAAGGAAATCAATTGAGGACACTCCTGAAAACCGTGAAAAGTATATAACCAACAATAAGTTAGGAGATTTTGAATATCCTCCTACCGTTGTTTTACGTACTTTGTTTGAGACATTCAAAGTTGAGTACTCACTAGCTGTGTTATTTAAAACAATTGGTGATGTTTCAATGGGATTGAATCCACTATTACTTAGAGCTACAATTAAGTACGTTCATGATAAATCTTCAGGTCTTGACGTTGGTAACAAAGGATTTGGTTATGCGGTTGGTACAACTGTGTTGGTGATGGTTTCAGGCATGGGGTTTGCCCATTACTTCCATGACGCTGCGTTTGTTGGTTGTGAAGTGAAGGGTCTATTGACTAAAGTTTTGCTAGAAAAGTCGTTTGCCCTGGATAAGAACTCAAGACAAAAATTCACACCATCTGCTATCACCTCGTTGATGGGTACAGACTTGTCCAAGATTGACTTGGCTGCTACTTACTTCCCTGCCATGTTATTAATGCCTATTGGACTTACTTTGACAATCGTTTTGTTATGTGTTAATCTAGGCGCACCAGCGTTGGCTGGTGTGGCCTTTTTTATATTAATGACAGGTGTAATAGTTGCTGTGACCAAACCACTAATGAAATTAAGAAGAGGCGCTAATGTGTTCACTGATTCTAGAGTCAAATATATCAGGGAACTGTTGAACAGTATGAAGATTATCAAATATTATTCTTGGGAAAACCCATATGCCGCTTTGATATTTACGATAAGACGAAAGGAAATGAGCGTCATGTTGCATATTCAATTCCTAAGAAATTGTGTATCTGCTCTAGCAGTTGCCCTGCCTGGTCTTTCATCTATGGTTGGGTTTTTATCAATTTATGGGCAGAACAAGAGCAAGATTGCTAATTCAGCAAATATTTTCTCCTCGCTAAGTTTGTTTAATATTTTGACAACGCACATTACACTTTTGCCGATTTCTTTAAGTTCAAGCTCCGATGCCTATATTGCATGCAAAAGAGTTCAAGATTACCTATTAGCAGCTGAAGAGCAACCTGATCCGGAATACCATAAACTACCATTTGATCCTTCATTGAATGCAATTACAGTCACAAATGGTGAATTTGATTGGGACATCCTTGACGAAAAAGAAGAAAGTTTAATTAGCAACATTGAGACATTACCGGACCCATCTGCCGAGGTTGCAACCTTCACAGGGTTACGTGACATCAATCTGGGTGTCAAACATGGTGAATTTGTTGTCATTACAGGTAGTATTGGATCTGGTAAGTCTTCCTTATTAGCTGCCATGAATGGTTCTATGCCCAGAAAAGCTGGTTCTATTGAATTGTCTGGTAAGTTGTTGTTGTGTTCTTCTCCTTGGATCCAAAACACCACAGTTAAAGAAAACATTACATTCGGTAAGCCATTGGATGAAAGCTTGTATAGGCTGGTGATCAAGCGTTGTGCGTTGGAAAGTGACTTTGATATTCTACCTGCTGGTGATCAAACTGAGATTGGTGAAAGGGGTGTCAACCTATCGGGTGGTCAAAAGGCTAGAATCAACCTGGCTAGAGCTGTTTACGCTGTCTACGGCTCTCAAGAGAATAATATCATTCTACTCGATGACGTCTTGAGTGCAGTGGATGCGAAGGTGGGTAAACATATCATGGAGGAGTGTGTGCTTGGGTTACTGAAAGAGAAAACCAGAATATTGGCTACCCATCAACTTTCATTGATTGGATCTGCTGATAGAATCATCTTTTTGAATGGTGATGGTACAATTGACATTGGAACACAAAGTGAATTACTGGAAAGAAACACATTATTCTTCAATTTAATGGAGTTCCAACAAGAGGGAGCGAAAGAAGCAGAAGAGGAGGAAGAAGTTGAGAAATTGTTAGACGGTGAATCACAAGATGAATTAGAAGAAGACATTAAACTGGTGAAAAAACAAACAACTAGAAGAGAATATGAAAAGGAACATGGCAGATTGATCCATGCTGAACACAGGCAAATAAATGGAATACCGCTTGAGATGCTTTTGGAATACTTGAGAGCTGGTTGTGGTAAAGGGGGCATTCCTTTGGTGATGGGAATGTTTGGTGCAAGTTTAGCACTTTCTACATTCTGCATGCTTTTTCAAAATGTGTGGTTGTCATTCTGGACATCTAAGAGATTCCCAAATAGATCAGATGGCTTTTACATTGGGATCTACGTGATGTTTACTCTTTTATATGCTGTCTGTGCAACTTGGCAATTTTGTACGATTGTTTACATTTGTAATAATGCTTCTACGAAACTGAATATTAGAGCATTAGAAAAGATCCTACATGCTCCGATGTCATATTTTGATACTACCCCGATGGGTCGTATTTTGAACCGTTTTACCAAAGATACGGATGTTTTGGATAACGAAATTGCCGAACAAGCAAGAACAGTTTTTTATGGATATAGTGGTCTTCTTGGAATCTACATCATGTGTGCTATTTTTATGCCTTACTTTGCCATCTGTGCCCCACTTATCATCTTGGCTGCAGTTGCTCTTTTTTCATTCTACCAAGCATCTTCAAGAGAAGTAAAAAGAATTGAAAGTGTTCAACGGTCCATCGTGTACTCCAACTTTGACGAAGTGCTACAAGGTTCAGACACTATCAAGATCTACGAGAATGTTCCTTTATTTCTTGACAGAAACACCACTCTGATCAACCAAATGAACGAGTCATATTTCTTGAATAACTCGTTGCAGAGATGGTTGGCTGTTCATTTACACATTATTTCATCGTCAACCAATTTAATCATCTCTATGCTCTGTGTAGCTGGGGTGTTTTCCATCAGCGCTTCTTCTTCAGGGTTACTTATTTCGTATATGGTCCTTATCAGTATGCAGTTGATTACTGCTTCCAGAGCCATGGGTCAACTTGAACAGAATCTAAGTTCTGTGGAGAGAATTTGTGAATATGCTGTTGGATTGCCTCAAGAGGCCGCATACCATACTCCTCCTGATAAGCCATCGCCACCACCAACTTGGCCAGAACATGGTAAGATAGAGTTTGAAAATGTTTCTATGCGTTACAGACCAGGACTCCCGCTCGTGTTGACCAATATGTCTGTCACCGTTAATCCTAAAGAGAAAATTGGTATTTGTGGTAGAACCGGTGCAGGTAA
>PPKM02000102.1:0-32195 GCA_003707685.2 Ogataea pilisensis
ATGCTAAAGAGCGACTAGAATTCTTAAAAAAAAACACACATGACAATTGCTAGACTTCACATACAAACTAGCAAACAACAGAACAAATAATCAAACTGGAAAAAAAAAGAACAAGAAAATCGTAAAATAGTGATTATAACATGATCATAATAATTCAAAATTCAAATAAAAAATATGTAGGCATCGTGAAACAGGCCCTTTCATTAAATAAATACACTATTTGGAGCAGTGGAATCAATAACATCATTATCTGCATTCGGGTTGAAACCCAAGTTAGAAGACTTCAGACTTGATTGCTGTTGTTCTTGTTGTACTTTATTGCGATCATCCAAGTCTTCTCCTCTATAACTCAATTCTGTTAGAATAGCTTCAATTCTCTTTTCTTGATTTTCGATAACGAATTCATTCTCATGGATTGATTCTTTGTATAACGTTATGTCGTTCTCGGTAACATCATCAAACTCTGAACCATCAAATTCTTCATCTTCGACAGTGTCAGGAATTCCATTCTTAGTAACTTTCTTTAATAGAGTGTTCATCAATTTGTTTGAATCTCTTAATCTGCCTATAGAGACGTCAAGCCTGTTTTGGATAGACTTCAATTCTCCTTCAGACAAATCTTTGATGGCGAGTTTGAAATCGATAATTGAGATTGGTTGAACGGCTTCGGACATTTTTTCTTTGTGGTTTTATAACTGTGGGTATTTGCTACGGACTATTCACAAGATATATTTGATGTCCATATACCTGGGAGAGATAACAATGTTGTATGAGAAATACAGAGAAAAGGTGGAAACCATGAAGGTCAGTCATGTAGCAACTAAACAACAGAAGGAAACTAAGAAAAAGAAGCGGGGAAACACCTCTGCACCAGACACCGATTTATTTTTATTTTTCACTGGTTTTCTTTTATCGAAAAACTGCACGCATATAAAAATCTGGGTGCTTTCTAGCTATATTATACACTGGCTGTTTTTTTGGTGGGTGCTCTATTGTTGTAATGGAATAGCAGAAGATAGAATAAGTTGGAAAAGGGCATGCTGAACTTAACGCGAAAATTGGGGAAAGGAGGACCCAGACTTTTTCCAGCCGTCATACTTTTTAATAACGTTCGGTTTCGAGTAATTCCCGGGAGACTTTACAACACAGAAGTTGAACATCAAATTGAAACACTGCATCCGTCATTGCTAAAGAAAACAACGTCGTTACAAGCTGAGTTGAAAGCATTGGAAGACAAATTATCTCAAGGTGGGGATTTCAAAGTAGAAGACTCAAGGAACTACACCCGACTTTCCGGCTTAATTGGTATTTATGAAGAATTCCTGCAATGTCAAGATAATTATAACGAATTGAAGGCTATGATAGATTCCGAAACAGACAAAGATGATCAGTCTTTGAAAGAAGAGGCCGAGGAAGAATTGAAGTTGGTGATACCCGAGTTACAAAACTTGACGTCTAAATTAAAATCAAAACTGTTACCTGCCCATCCATTTGCTGATAAGCCCTGCTTGATAGAGTTCAGACCAGGAGCAGGAGGACAGGAATCAAATATTTTCACTCAAGATTTGTTAGAAATGTATATCAAGTATTGCCAATTACACGGCTGGCAATATGAGGTTCTCTCACGTACAAACCACATTTCAGGGAAAGGTATCACTGATGCTACTTTAGTAGTTAACGAACCGGGCTCGTATGATAGATTCAGACACGAAGCTGGCGTTCATCGTGTGCAACGAGTCCCTGAAACTGAAACGAAAGGGAGAGTACATACATCTGCCTCAGGGATTGTTGTTTTGCCCAAAATTGAAGAATCCTCTTCAGACCCTAATTCTAGAAAATTTGCACCAGGAGAACTAAGAATTGACGTTATGAGAGCCAGCGGAGCTGGTGGACAACATGTGAATACTACCGAGTCTGCAGTCAGAATAACACACTTACCTACTGGTATCACGGTCAATATTCAAGATGAAAGATCCCAGCATAAGAATAAAGATAAAGCCATGACTGTTCTTAGAGCCAGATTAGCAGAGAAAGAAATGAGAGAAAAAGCAGAAAAGGAAAGAGAAGAAAGGACTGGACAAGTGTCTTCTGTTGACAGAAGTGACAAGATTAGAACTTATAACTTCCAACAAAATAGAATAACCGATCACAGATGTAATTTCACACTGTATGATCTAGAGGGATGTATGAACGGTATAAAATTGGATGAAGTAATTGATGAGGTTGAAAAGAAGGAGACAAACGAAAGGGCAGATGAATTAATTCGAGAGATGGGCTCTGAGAACAAATAGATGGAGTGGTTTACTGACAAGTATAAATGAATAAATGTATAAACGTATAAATATATAAATGTATAAATGTATAAATGTATAAATGTATATAGTCTTATAGTCTTATAAACGAGAAAACCGACGCGACGTTTTTGTTTGTGCGTCGAAGTAAAATTGGTGTGGCTGGTGCGTAGCTCTGAATCTCGTACGTGGCTGGTTAATGGCGCAGCATATTTTCCCAGTTGCGTTCAGTGGCGAAAATGTTGACAAGGAGAAGCAGAGAAACAGGCATTAAGCACTCTTTGGTGGGTGGTTATGACTAGAAGAAACATACAAAAACGTACCCCGTAGTCATAGTCATAGTCTTTGTTAGTTTGCATCGACTAAGTTGTCCAAACACGTATCAGTACTAAATGTCAATTCCATCCATTGAAGAAGCCAGAAAGGCGGCAGAGAAGAAAGATCTCAAGACTGCAGAACTCACCTATTTGGAGATCCTAGAATTAGATCCGGCTAATTCGTCATTAAAGATCGAAAAGATAGTCGAGTTACAAGAATCTGCTATTTTAGAATTAGGCAAATTATATGCAGCTGAACAAAATGAAAGCGGGTTACTAAAATTGATTGCAAAATCCCGTATTAGTATGGGCTCTTTTGCTAAGTCAAAGACTGCGAAGATTATTAGATCGTTGATAGATTTAATTGAACAATTGAAAACTGAAAATTCCACCGACTTGACAATCAAGGTTACCAAAGATTGTATTGATTGGGCAGTTGAAGAAAAGAGAACGTTTCTACGACAATCATTACAATTAAGACTAGCTGGTTTACACTATAAAAAGAAATCTTTCCAGGATTCATTGTTTATTATAAATAAATTGTTGAAAGAGTTTAAGAAGCTAGACGATAAGTCCTCTTTGGTTGAAGTTCAGCTACTGGAATCTAAGAATTATTTCCAATTGAAGAATTTTGCTAAATCAAGAGCTGCAATTACATCTGCGAAAACTTCAGCTAATGCAATATACTGTCCAACTCAATTACAAGCAGAATTAGATTTGATGAGTGGTATATTACATGCCGAGGACAAAGATTTTAAAACTGCTTTTTCATATTTTTATGAATCTTTTGAAAATTATCAGTTACACAACGACGACTTTAAAACCATTAAAGTTCTAAAATATATGTTAATATCTAAAGTCATGTTAGGATTAATTGATGACGTCAATTCTATTCTAAAAAATAAGAACGTTTCCAAGTATTCTCAAAATAAAGAAATTGAAGCCATTAAATCTGTCTCAGTGGCTCATTCGAACAGATCATTAAAAGAATTGGAGGACTGTTTAAAAACTTACAATTTAGAGTTAACTCAAGATCTCATCATTAGATCTCATTTATCTGACTTGTATGATTCTTTATTCCAACAGAACTTACTGAAATTGATTGAACCATACTCATGTATCGAGATTTCTCATATTAGCGCTATGATTGGGTTGCCTAAAAATATTATAGAAAGCAAGTTAAGTAATATGATTTTAGATAAAGTTTTCTATGGTGTTTTAGATCAAGGAAATGGTTGGTTGATCATTTACGACGAACCCCAACAAGACGAAACTTATGATTTAAGTTTAGATGTCATCAAGAATATGTCCTCTGTTGTTGATTTGTTATACGAGAAAGCTTCTGCCTTAGATTAAAAGTTATCCGTGTTAATCTTTTTTTTTGTCTTTAGACGTTTTGTTATTCTAGCTTTCGTTTTCACTCCTCTACTTTTTTTTTCTTTTTTTTTGTAAATTTTGATCTCATTACTAATATATGATGGTTTATTTCTACGTTTTTCTAGTCCTACAAGTTCGAGAGCCTTGGAACTCAACACCGTAAATATATATATATATATATTATTCATACATAATAAAAGGAGTCCAAAAATTCCTCATATTAAAGACTCGCTCACACTTCTCTAAACATAGATACCGTTTTTAGCCTCTCCGCAAATCTCAGTACTAATCACGGAGAACTTTTTCAAAAATGGCTTCAATTCATTCGTAGACTTGAAAATTTCATAAAGTTTATAAGTATTGTCACTCAGCAAATTAACTAATCCGACGGCCCTCTTCAAAAAGAACTCGTTCGTCAAGTGTCTATATTCAATCAATATATCAAATAGGGTGTTGAAAATGCTAGGTATGTAAATTCTTCTTAGTTCTTGGTAAATTTCTAAATCTTGCGAGCTTATTGATGTGTCTTTGATTAGATCAAAGAACCAGTTCTTGAGTAATACTTCCAATGATTCAGACAACATCACAACAGATTCAACTAGTTGAGAATTTTTGTTTCCATCATCATTTTGTTGTTGTTGTTGTTCATTTCGGTATTGATTCTCTTTGAACTCGTTGATCAGCTTGAAACTGTCTATTAACTTTTGATACTGAATTAATTCGTTGAAAATTGAATTAGGCAATAGATATTGTAAATTTTGATCAGTATCTTCAATCAATGTTGTCTTGATCTTATAATCGTTAATTAATTTTGGCAAACTTATGGAGCCAATAAATTCTATCGATGATTCAATCTTTCCACAAGTTAAGAATCTTCTGATTAGCATCGTTATTGATTCTAAACAATCAGTGACCATACCAGAATCATAAAACCAGTATATCGAATTATATAATTTCTTGTCAATCTCTGGAACACTGACATCCAAATTGATCTGATAATTCGTAGGGTAGTAGGATTCAGTTTCTTTGAAAACTTTTTCCACCGTTCTCCTTAGTATGGCTTCTAGTGGTAAATTTAATTGCCTACTCAATCTTAACTGACTCAATCTTTCTTGCTGATTATAAATAAAGTTGGAAAGAAAATAGGAGTAGACTTCAACTTGCTCATGATCATCAGGGATAAAAGAAATGTAAACGGGTATTTGGTCATACAATTTGTATAAGGTTAATCTCATAATATATGATTTGAGCAATTTGGTGTAATCTGAATTGGAAACTATCTGTTCACCATATATCAGCTGTAATAATATAGATAAATGAACCAATATTCTTAGCAAATAAGCTTCGCCTGTCAATTCATCGGTATGTGAACTATCAACTGGCTCGTTAGATAACAGTTGATCAAGAGATTGCAAACTATTCTGCATCAAGCTTTGGACATTATCAGACATAATAGATCCCATTAAAACCCTAATTGAATGTTCACTCTGTTCTCTAACGACTTCGTTTGGATTCAAAGCCAACATATTTAAAGCTTCAGTGACGGAATAAACAGCTTTAGGTGGAACAGGATACTTAACCACTGAATTGATTTCATCTTGCTTATCCTTGTTATTCAACTTTGAATATAGAGATATTAAATTTTCTTCTAATTCAGATTGAAACAAAGTATTCAAATAAATCAATAACTTCTTTTCCCAAGATAAGGTTAAATCTTCACTCGATGGGAAATCACCCGAAAGATAGCCATAACAACCACGTTCATATTTAGTTATCCCTTTGGCTTGTGATAGCTTGTATAAAGTTCTTCTCCATAGTAACTTATGCTTAATACCAATTGGTTTTGTTTCTTGATCGTTTAAATCAATCTGTGGATCAATGTAATCTTGTAATCCTGCCAATAATAAGGCAAACTCCCAGTTATTAGTGGATTCACACAGCTGGGTCAATTCTTCAATTTTGTTTGATAACAATAAAAAAAAGGCTTTTTTGAAAAACTTGTCATCTTTTTCTTTATCTTTCTCGTTAATTTTATTATTTGAATTTGATCTTAATGGTGCATCTGGATCTAAATGTTTAACAGAGTTTGGCTTTCTGGCACCCGCTTGGATATCAACTTTGGTATTTAACCATTTTGTAGTTTGTAAATCGCTCAATTCCACGTCATCTTCATTTCCTAGAAGATCTAACTCAAAACCCTCGCATATCCATTTCATGATGATATGTAGTTGTAACAAATTCGAGTTCTGTGATATGATCTTATCTTTGAAGACAGCTGCAGAAGTAAAGCTATTTAGATTCTCATCAACTTCTAAATATTTATTGTCACTTTGTTCCTGATATTGCTGTTTATTAAATTTCGTATCTAATAAAACTTGAATCAAATGCCAAAACTTGCTTTCTAAAGTCCAATTTTCTAGCACTTCAACGTCCAAGTTTTGATTATAAGAGTCTACTATCTTTTCCGAAGATATGCTTCTGAATTGGTCAATCACATCAGCCACCAAATAATCACCAAAGTTCAATCTAAAGTCTTTCAAGACTCTCGCAAATTTGATGGTGACACTTTCATCTTCAATTTGATTATCTAAAGAGACGGAGTTGGAAGCTGGGAAGAAACTGTTAGAGATAGATGGATTATCCCCCGTCATTACTTGGTCTTTATCTTCTCCATCAAAGTCGACAAAAGAGCTCATACTGGCTTGTTAATATGTGCTTATAATACTGAAGTTTCACACCTACTTGCTGTTTGTAAAGTGCAAGAAAAGTATCAAACAAACGAAGAAAAACAAAACAAAGAACCAGGATCGTTTGAAAATAACATCAAAATTCGAAAGGAGAAAACCACTGAACATAAGTGTAAAATGACAGAGAAACGCCTCAGCTTCTTTTGTTTTCGTTTGACTTTAGGTGACTTTGGCCAACTTCGGAAGGTGATTAACATGAACAAAACGAGCTTATGTGTGCTAAATTCGATTGCTATCTGCATCTGATCAAGTCACACTTAGTATAGCACAGATTAATTGACCATTGCTCACACAATGGTTGAAGTTTCATTGACAGTCGGTAAATTAGATGCCTCGCTGGCACTCTTACTAACTAAAGACCACTACTTGATCGAATTCCCAACCATTTTACTACCTGATGGCATATCTACAGGATCAATTGTCAAGATCACATGCGAAAGAGATTTGAAGACAGAACAAGATGAAGAAGTCGTTTTTGAAAGGTTGCAAGAGGAGATATATGATACTTTTGGGAAGCACGAACCTAAGCAGCCTGTTTTGAAAGTGTTGAACGTTACGCAGACTTCGTGTGTGCTAGAGTGGGAGCCCTTAGAATTGGGGACTGCCAAATTTAAGTCTTTGACGCTGTATAAGAATGGCTCTAAGCTGGGTCAGATCAGAAATCCCTCATCAAAGAAGAATATCAAATTGAGTGGGTTACCAGTTGATACAGAGTATAATTTCCAATTAAGATTAGATACGACAGCAGGTATTTATCATTCCAATTTAATTACTTTGAAAACACATAAAATGACGGACCTAACTGGTATCACCATTTGTATTGGTGATATTGATTTCTCCAACGAATCATTTACTTTACAAGATATCGAATCATCAATTTCGAAGATTAATGCTAAGCCTATCTCTCAAACCGTCAAGATCGACACAACTCAATTCATCTGTACCAAAAGATCAGGTATCGAGTACGAAAAGGCTAAGAATATGAACATCCCTATAATCAGACCTGAATGGTTAAAGGCTTGTGAACTGGAAAGAAGAATCATTGGTGTTAATAAATTTTATTTAGATTCGGAACCAGCTATATGGAAGCAAAGAGATTTCTGGAAAAGAGATGACGGATTACCTTCTATTGTCAAAAAAGATCTTCCAAGTTCAGCGGCCAATGAATCTGAATCATCAAGTACTGCGGTCAATGAATCTGAAGCATCAAATATCGCGGATGTTCCTCTTGTCGAAAATGACGAGGGCCAGACAGAAAACATAAAACAAGAAAGTACGTCTCTTGATCCAGCGGAAGTTTTTGCTGATGAGCCAGTTGAGAATACTCAAGAAGGTACCACTAATGATGTTCCCAGAGTCGTTATCGAATCTGAACTGTATGAAAAGCCAGAGGTAGAAACAGAGTCAGAGGCACAAGGTGAAGAAAAGCAAAAAAAGCCAGAGGTAGAAACACAGTCAGAGATACAAGATGATGAAGAGGAACAGCAACAGCATGCAGTTGGAAAAAAGAGACAATTTGATGAAGTCCCAATTGAAGAACCAGTAACTGGAACGTCGACCACTGATACTGCTGCTGATACTGCTGCTGATGCTCCAGTTGATGCTCCAGTTGATGCTCCAGTTGATGCTCCAGTTGATGCTCCAGTTAATGCTCCAGTTAATGCTCCAGTTGTTGAACATAGTCTAGAAGATACTCCAGAAAAGACTCAAGTTGCCGCTGCTTCAGAAACCCCCGCTGCGGTCTCTTTAGAGGAACAAGCTGAACAGCAAGAAACAGAAGTTCAAGTCCCAAATACTACGGGAGAAGTCCAAGAGGAAGAACCGCTCTCTATTGAGTCTGAAGCATTAGCTGCCTCTGTTACTGCAGATGCTGAATCTATTGAAGAATCAACTGTTGAAATCAGTAACGTCGAAATCCAAGAAGAAGAGCCATCATCTGTTGAAGCTGAAGTTGAAGCTGAAGTTGAAACTACGGTTGAAAGTGAAACGCCTACTGAAGCAGAAGCAGAAGCAGAAACAGAAGCAGAAACAGAATCGGGATTTGATGGAAATGAAGAAGGTAGTACAGTGCCAGACACTACCTCGAATACTACTGATGTGAATACATCTGCTGGAAATAGCTCACAGTCTAAAAGTAAGAAGAACAAGAGCAAGAATAAGAAGAAGGGAAAGAAATAAATGTGATTATAACATACATCTAACGACATTATAAAGGGGATAGAACTCAATTTTACTCTTGATAGTAATATATTTTTGATTGTTATTGATGTGGTTTCTTTTTTCTTTACTTTCGAATGTGCAACTTGGCACATTTATTTCTTTTTAGATTATTAAATGTTTTATTTCCTTTTTGATGTATACTAAGTAAACCTACCTTTAAAAATCTTTATGCGTTTTATGTCTTTTGGCCTTTTTTTGGAGAGATCAGATCTTATGAGTTCTTCAGCGGCTTCTTTCTTCCTGGTACAGGTCAGCAAAATCGGAACTCTCTCAATCCATGAATAGCGAACAGCTACATGGTCTTGAAATGGCTGTTTATTTTGCCTGCAATTGTAGCTGGAATGAAATTGCAGCAAATTTTACTTAGCTTCTTAACCCGTTATAATACGAAAAACAATCTTAATGTAAGATGACAGAAAACCAAAGAAACGCAATGTAAATTAGATCTATACTAACAAAGAAACAAAATAACAAACAAAACAAACAAAAGACATACACAGAAGACGTGGCAATTTTTTTTGCTGAGCTTTTTAATTAGATTTTGCAACTTGGATTCAGTGAGTGAGAACACCAGTGGAGACCAAAATAGAAGAAATAAAAAGGGGACAGAAAAAAAACACACATAAACCAAAAGGCTGAAAAGAATCAAAAAAAATGGGAAATTACCAAGTAATATCACTCACCAAACAACCTTCTAACTCTTCTTAAAACTGAATCCTTTTCAGGCTCATAAGGATGATCTTTTGATGGGATTTCTAGAATTGCAGGGAACGGATCAGTGAAAGTATCAATAGATAATCTGATTCTTTCAGCGATATGTTGATTGATCAACAATATAGCAACGTCATCTCTTTTAACAAACTGTGTGAAGTAAGACTCTAGTTCGTCGTCTTTCGTATTGGAGTTCACAACAAGGAAGTTCTTCTCTTTGCCTGGTTCATTTGAAATTTGTCCTGTTCCTGCGAGTAACATACCAGTGATTGTGTCTTCGTCTCCAATGACTGCTAGCAAAGTTCTGTTTTTAATTGCTTCAGACGCCATACTTGTAGGTATTATTTTGAATTGTGAATTATATGAGTATGAATATCAATACGAATATGAATATGAAAAGAATTAGATAAATGAAGCGTCTCTGTAAGCTACTGATTGACTGACTTTCCAAGGAACTTATTCAATCCAAGGAGTGCAGATACGGCTGGTTATCTTACTTTAATCTATGACTATCGAAGAGAATCCTCAAGTGGTATGTCTCGTATGGGGAGCCAAGTTAAACAATTGAGTTGTATGCGTGGTCTTGTGACGATCTATCAAACGACCAACTGACCCGTTATATGACATGAATACGATATGATCGATAATAGATAATCAACTGGGCCTGAAGATGAAGATGCAGCTCGGTTTCTGCCAGTTGTTGTATACGTGCCAATAAATGACTATTGAGGTGCCACTGACACGGCTTTATAAATTGGCAGTCCCCATCATTGAGATCTCAGATCTGTGCAGATTTGTCTGGTTTTGGCAGGCGGAAGACAATTCATGTGGACTGATGATGATGATGATCATAATTGAACAAACAGCTTGAGTCTTTCTTGGTCATAGGTATGTTATATTATAGGTAAAATATACCGAAAACTAGTACTGCCAATATCCAGCACTCACAATGCGGTTTTTGAGAACCTTTCGAGTAGTTCCTAACGGTGTCACTTCTTCCTCAATTATAAAATCATCCCATACCACTTTACAGCGTCTACCACCACCACTACGACTCAGCTCATCTTTCTCCACTACTTCTACAGGAAAAGCAGGTCATAGTAAATGGGCCAATATCAAACACAAGAAAGCGGCCAACGATGCAGCTAAAGCTGCCACGTCTTATAAAATATCATCCAAAATAACCATGCTTGCTAAAATGGGCGGAACGGACCTCTCTAAGAATTTGCTATTGCAGTATGCGATAGATCAAGCCAAATCACAAAGTGTTCCTAAAAGAGTTGTCGAAAATGCAATCAAGAGGGCCACAGGGGAATTGAAGAACCAAGACAAGATGGAGAATGTAGTATATGAGGGATTAGGCCCCGGTGGTGTGGCTGTCATAGTGGAGGCTATCACTGATAACAAGAATAGAACTGTAGGTTTTGTCAGACCATGTTTCACTAAGTATAATTTAAGCATGACTCCGATTTCTTACATGTTTATGAAGAAAGGAATGTTGTTGATTGACATTGGTGAGACGTCGTTCGACGACGCATTTGAAAAGTTGTTGGATTTAGGGTGTGAAGATATAAATGAACTGGAGGTTGAGCAAGACGGTGACGATTATCCTGGACCTGGATCTGGACCTGGATCTGGACCTGGATCCGCCCCACCTGAAAAACTGGTGGAAATTGTTACGGATCCTAAAGACTTTGGAGCGATTGCTAACGAAATCAAGAATATTTATAGAATTAAAGAGATGCAGATTGGATTTATTCCGAATTCTGAAACTATGACGGAGATTACCGATGATGACACCAGAAAGAATTTTGATAAATTTATGAAATCCTTAGATGACATAGATGACGTTACTCAAGTTTATACCAACTTGAAAGAAGATTAGTTGGGAAGATAAATAAAATAGATTCTACATAATTCACAATTCCTTGTAAATAAGAGATCAAAAATGATATATATATATATAAACAGAAACAACAAAAACCATAGATTGTAGTCATACCATATACTGGTCATCTCTTGGGATGGAATGATGGATTTAAGTTGGAAATTTATCAAGTGAACTAGAGCTAAGCAAAAAAAACAGACACATACACAGAAAAGGAAAACAAAACAGGGCAATTCCAGAGGCAGTAAAGTTGAAAAAGAACCGACTGAAAACAGGAAACACGAAATCTGATAAAATCAATACATAGATCGAAAAATCAAATAAGGGAGAAGTATAATCTCAATGAATGGTAGGATCTCAAGAGATTCCTCAGTGAATCGCAGTGTGATATTTTTGTGATTTTGATTTATTTACTTTTTATGTTTTTTGTATTTAAGTATTTTTGGTTCTTTAGTTTGTTTGGAATTTATTTTATAGATGAAGAGTTTCAATAAATGATATCAAGGGACTTAGAAAAAAGCACAAGAAGTAGAAAGAGAGCAGCGATAATGGACAAAATAGTTTTTTTTATTTTATTTGATAATTATAATAAATATTTATAAAGAATGATATGGAAGAAAGATAAACGAAACACAACAAAAAACATAAAATTGTAATCATTTAACTAATTTGATTGACTAAAACATGAGTTTTTTTTTTATTCGTCCTTTGAAATAACTTCTTCTAGCTTGTCATTGAAAACAGGATTAGATCTTCCTAGTCTTAAAGTTTTATCAGTTCTAACTTTCTTGGTAGAGAAGTAAATAGCTGAACAACAAGCAACACCACAGGCAGCAAATAATGGATATAATTCAACTGGAATGTTCTTGATGAATGAAGTTGACTTCTTCTGTTGGAACTCGAGTGAACATTATAATAGGTTCGGAAATGTTAGTAAATTATGCAATTTTAAATTGAGAATAGTGGCAAGTGGAGTTGCCTTGTCTTTACTTTGATGTACTCAATATATCTCCGACTAGAGTTTTAATCAGTCGACCGTTGGTTGGTACGTTGACAAATGCACATGATAATGAATGACATAGTAGGAATTGAAAAGTGAATTTAAAGTCGTAGTCTTTCACAGAAGGTCATTTTTTTTCTCCGTGATTCTGAACAACTGGTTTTCGTCAATTAATTGGTAGTCTCTTTCTAAAAAGATAGACTAGCTGATGAAAGTGTAATCTGACAACGTGCAATTTAGATGAGCAATGCGAATCAAATTTTGAACTTTCCAATTGAAAGTAAGTGTTTATAGTAGTGCATAAGTACTTGTAGATGCTGTAGATGGAGTCAAACTGAAGAGATGAAATTATCACAAAGTCGATAGATCAGACAAAATATTAAAGAAGCTGGGTAGGCAGGTAGGTACATCATATGAGATTGGTAAAGACAACTCAACACAAGACAAAATCAAAGAGAGTGAACACATACGGCAGCGTTGAAAGTTGGGTTAGATGGTCTCATTTTGGGTAATATGTGTGATTAATTATCTGAGGACAGAAAATGTTAAACTTTGTGGACAGACAGCTGTAGATATATGTATATATAAATATATGTACTGTCTCTTGTATTCAAGCAACCGGAATGGTTCTTGTATTACAATAAACCAAAAGAAACTTGTGATTTGTTTTTTTGCTGCGAGAAAAAGCGCTTACGTACGTGGCGCGACTTTGTTTGTGTGGGTGAGCCAATGAGAGACGGCGATTTTGCGGGTGGTGGTGTAAAGGTGCATACAACCAGTGGACCAATGGTTGCGCAGCACTGGCTTTGATGTGCACAGCCGTCTAAATAAGCAACAGCGACGCGATGACGACGCGACTGTTTCAGTTTGCACGGAAAGGACGACTGGCAGCACCTGACTGCGCCGGGAAAAAAATGTTCTGCTGATTCGCGCAGAGACTCGTCGGAGCAGAGCAGAAGGAAAATGATTAGTTTTGGAGCACCGATTGCGTTTACTGATTTTGGGGTGTTGAACTGAATGAATGGTTTTGTCTTTGTACCCATATATGTTACAGTCCTGTGTCTTTCATCGCACTTATCAACCCATCCTGATTGCTCAATTAGTTTGCTCTGATTACTTGCAACGCAATCATCTTCCTTCCTCCTTCTTCTTTCCCATCTGTCTCTCTCTCTCTCTCTCTCTCTCTCTCTCTCTCTCTGCTCTGTTAGACTCAGGCATTTCCATTAGTACTGCTATTCGAAGTTAGTCAAATACAACCTTGCCACCACTGCCTCAGCCTTTGTCTTTTTCTGACTCACTTGATCATACTTTCTTCTGGTGGCACTGACTTGACTATATACTCTCCTATTGACTTCTTGATTTTTTCATTTTAGCAAGGATATTGAAAGTAAGTAACCAACAAGTACATACCTTCGTTTGACCGGACAAAAAAAAACTGAAAAGGCTTGCATCAAGGCATCTATATCCATACCCACACTTTCTTCCCGTTTGTTTGTGCTCTTCATTTTTACTCTCACGAAAAAAAGTAAAACTATACATTGGTTCTTCAGTATGACCACTAGAGGAGGAACATTCCCTAATAGTGGCAATGTTGTTAATAATGTTAACAGCAGCAGATTCAATAGTGGTCCATTAAATGGCCAACAGCAACATCGTCGTACTGGATCTAAAAACTGGAATAATAATAACAACAACAACAACAATAATAATGCCAATACCAATTCCAATAATGGCTCTGTTCGGCGTAACAGTAACAATAATAACGGTAATCATAGCTCTAATTTTCTCTCACCACAAGAATTCGAAGTTGCTATTAAACATATGAATGATCGTTTACTTTACGGGTTGGTGAGATCTATTGGTAGTTTTGCTACTGTTACTTTAGCCTCTGGTACTAAAATTTCTGGAATCTTATACACAACTAGCGACTTGACCGATACTGGAGTTTCTATTGCTTTGAAATATCCTCAGTTAATTCATTTGGGTTCATCCGATTTAGATAATGATAATTTCAACTCCAAGAATTTGTCAGAAACTTTAATTATTTACGACAAAGACATAATGTTATTGGAGATGGATGATGTTGATTTTTCACCTTTAGAACAGGATGAAAACCTTCAGTCTTTGGCATCTCCGTCTACTGCTACTATTCCAGTCAAAGGCTTCAAAACAGATACTGATATCTCTGCAACTGTTTCTGTCGTTAGAGAGCGCGAGTTACAAAAATGGGTTCCTGATTCCGATTTCAATGATTCTACAACATTTGGTGGCCTCGAAGATACCGTTTACAACGACAACAACAACAACAAGAATGGTGGTGGCGCTCGAAGCTGGGATCAATTTGAAGTCAATGAACGTAAATTTGGTATTCAGTCAACTTATAATGAAGAACTGTACACTACGAAGATTTCGAAAGATTCTCCAGATTACGAGAAAAGATTGAAAGAAGCTGATAGAATCGCAAGAGAAATTGAAAGCCAAAGTCATAATGGTAACATCCACCTGGCGGAGGAAAGAGGTATTGTCGTTGACGATAGTGGTGTCGATGAAGAAGACAAGTACTCTGGTGTTGCAAGGGATATTAAACAAGCTCAGCAGCAACCTTCTGGTGATGCTTTTTTGATGGGTATGTTGAAGTCTTCGTCAAATCCAGCGTCTAACATTGAATTGAAACAATCGTCTCCTCATACATATGTCCCACCAAGACAAAGAGCGGCCAATTTTCATGGTGATCCCGCAATTTTAGCAAGTTCTGCAACTAATAAAGGCAAGCAAGAGATCTCTGTTGAAGAATCTTCAAACGTAGTCAATGCCGCCACAACCAGGACAGAGGATGAATTAACAACAACTTCAACTTCAACTAGTAAACGTATACCGCAACAACAACAACAACAACAACAACAACAACAACAACAACAACAACAATCATCTAAAAGTTCTTCAAGTTCTCTAAAACCATCTGTTTCGCCTCTCAAACGACAACCCACTATTTCAAGTGATGCTCGCAAATTGAGTTATCAAAATGAAATCAATGAGTTGAAAGAATCTGTTGCTCATATTAAAATGCCAGGTAAATTCCCAACTGACTTATTACCAATTGTGACAAAAGACGCAGCCAAACAAAAGGAAATTTTGCAAAAATCAGAAGCAGCAGCAGTTACCGAATCTGCCACTTCCCCCGCTCAGTCGACTTCATCGGCTTCTTCTGCTAACTCAACTGCACCAAGAAATACAGACTCTTCAGCGTCACCACTGTCCGCACCTGTTCCTCCTGATAAATTAGTTATCTCTTCTCCAGAAATATCAACTACTTCTCCTATTCTTCCTAAGAAGAAGATGGAACCAAGAACCGCTTCAACTTTCAAGATGAATCCGAACTCTGCTTCTTTCTCTCCTGCAAGTTTCACTCCAAATATTATTAATAATAACAAGAATTCTCCATTGCCATTGAATTCCAATCCAGTTTCCCCTCAACAACAATATGGTCAAGTGGTTCCTTCACCGTCTCAACAGTCTCAACAGTCACAACTTCGTCATAAGAAAGCGGCGCAATCACCATTATTATTCTTTGGTCCAACTAGAGTTCCATCTGAAACTCCTCGTACTGAGAACACATTGGATAAGAAATTCAATATCTTATTAAGTGCTAAACTAGAATTTGAGAAGAAGGAACCTGAAGCTGCAAAAACTACATACCTAATCAACATTGAGAGATCCTTCACAACAGTGCCTACGTGGTCAGGAACCGTGGAAGAATCTTTCAAAGATGTGTTCCCAAAACAACCTGAATGGGTGCCACCTCCAATGCAACGTAAAGTTTACACTATGTCTCCACAAATGCCAATGCCTATGATGGCACCAATGCCACCTCAAGCTCAACCAATGATGGTCCCTACTGGTTCTCAACCAATGATGATTCCGACGGCAATGATGGACCATCACACGGCGGCAGCAATGCAGGCTGCTCAAGCTCAGGCTCATGCTCAAGCCCAAGCCCAAGCCCAAGCTCAAGCCCAGGCTCATGCCCAAGCACATGCCCACGCACAGGCACAAGCTCAAGCCCAAGCTCAAGCACAGGCTCATGCCCATGCTCAGGCTATCCACAACGGTCTGGCTCCTCCTCCTCCGCCACAACATCAACAGTTCATGGTTCCCCAGTTCCAACAGCCACCATTTATTTCAATGTACGGTCAACCAGTGCCTGGTGGTCCCCCAGGTCACCCATATGGAATGCCACCAATGTCGCCTAATGCCCAATCTGTTGCTGGCCAACAGCAACAACAACATCATTTAAGGCAGGGTAGCCAGGGGCAAGGTGGTCAGGGAAGAGGTGGTGGACCTCGAGGTCATAACGGCGCTGGGTATATACCAGTAGGACAAGGCCAGCAACCTGGAATTAATATGAGAGGTGGTTATATGAAGTACTGAGCTTAGAAAGGATGAAACTAAGTAAGTAAGTAAGTGAACGAGAATTGATGAAAGAGAAGTGACAAGAGACCTCCCTGTCTATGAAAGAGATAAATAATCTTAAGGAAAAGGAAGAAAGCAAACGAAAGTCCCAGAAGAAGGGGGGATTTGAAATGGAGTAAAAAGAAAATTGGGAATGACTTTCATATAGTTACACATATGTGTATTCGTACTTGTTTCTATATGTTTTTTTTTTTTACTTATCCGTAGTTTATCCAATATAACGATTTCATATGTAATTAATTCTCTATACGAGAGCACAGAGCAGTAATAGGATAAGGAAAGTTTTTCAGCCGCACATGTCGCTATTTTTCAATTTTTTTTTTTTTTTTTAAAAGAATTGTCTGAAAAGTATTTTTCTTTTATCCTTTCTGGAGAGTAAAAGTTCGATTTATATAGATGCATGAAATTATTAAGCCAAAAGATTGTAACTCTTCCTTTCGAGTTGTTATATAGAAAAAAAAAAGTAGAGTTATTAATGATCAGTCATTAAAAACACAGTCATGCCACCATCCGAAGCTAAAAGCCTTACCACCAACGAAGACGGCATATACCGAGTTCTTGGAGGAATTTACTTATCTGGCTACCAGCCATTCTCCGACAACGTCGACTTGGCAAACAAATATAATATTACGAACATACTAAGCATCCAGAAAGAAGATATACCGACAAGCTATACCATTGCACCATACCAACACTTACGCATTGATGTTGATGATGAGGGAACGGAGAACATCCTGGAACATTTTGAACACACAAATAAGTTCTTAAGTGAATCGTTGTTTGGTAGGGAGATCCCTCCTAGAGAAGGTAAATTGAATAAACATGTATCATCAGTGTTAATCCATTGTAATGCTGGATGTTCGAGATCAGTCAGCTTCTTGATTGCGTTTTTGATGAAGTACTACAGTATGTCTTTGAAAGTCGCTTTGTACGCCATTAGACGAGTTAAAAAGGATGCAAAGCCGAATGAAGGGTTTCTTGAACAATTACAGTTTTTTCATGATGATGTTGACTGTTTGGACTGTTTGGCTGAATTGAAACAGAATCCTAGATACAAACAGCTGATAATGAGTCACTTTTCACAAAAAGACGATATTATGGGGATCGTGCTGAATGATGAGATGTTTAAGGATGAGAATGAAGAGCAAGGAGGAGAGAAAGAGTTGAGATGCAAGAGATGTCGTCAAGTGGTAGCAAAATCTACATCTTTCGTGACTCACATCCCTCCTAATGACGATGAAGAGAGTGATGCTAGACAAGGTTACTTTATTAAGAATGCTTACAAGTCAAGAAGAATTGTCGATATCCAAAAAGGCTCTGATGAATGTACTCATTATTTTGTGGAACCTCTGAATTGGATGAAAGAAGAGTTACAAAAAGGTGAGATTGAAGGAAAATTTTCTTGTCATAAATGCAGTGCTAAAATTGGTGGTTATTCGTGGAAAGGTTCAAGATGTAGTTGTGGTAAATGGATGATTCCAGCTATCCATCTACAAAAGGCTAAAGTTGACGAATTTAAAGTGAAGCCTCTTCTTTTACCTAATAAGGTGGCACACAGAAGTGCTGTTTAGTAAGAAAAAAATACGCAATGAATAATTATTTTATTTTTAAAAAATTCGTAGGTATTTTTATTTTATTTGAATACATATATATCGTCATACAAACATAAGTGGACTGACTATTCAATAGTCATATCATAATCCGAAGTATCAACCTCTTCGAAGCATGTCTCAATTCTCAAACCGGATGTCGATTCGACACCACCAGTGTTAGGTATCCTAGAACGCTTATAATTACTATCCCCATTATTAACATCAGATGTTGTCACTTGTGAAGAATAATCAGGCACTCCAGTTTGAGGTGTAGTTTCACCAGTCACTACCGGCAAGTTAGCTGAACTACCAACTCCGTACGAATTTGAGCGAGTTGTACCTGTACCTGTAGTTGTAGTCGAAATGGTTCCTGAATTTAAAAGTAGATTGTCATTATTTCGGCTCACTGTTCCTTGTTGGTGGAGCCTACGAGTTTCTGTTGGTGATATGAGGGAATCCACTGAGATGCTGTGATTATCCTGATACTCTTCTGCCGCCATAAACCCTTCATCATCTCGCAAGACAGATCCATTACCGTTATGGTAACCATTATCCTCATCATCATCGTCATCGCTATCATAATCGACATCAAAATCTAGTTCAGCATTCGGGATCTCATCATCTAGGTCAACCTCTTGATGATCTCTTAGATCTTGGGAGTTGATCCCTATTATATGAGAGTGCTCAGCCACAAGGGCAAAGGCATGTGTTGTGTTCGGATCTGGATGTCTGTGGTTTGCTTCACCTGCATTAGTTGTATTATCGACACGTTCATCACCCACTTCAAACTCCTGCTCACCTTCCTCGTCCTCATCCTCATCTTCCTCCTCATCCCCACCCTCGTTAACATTATCAATATTATGATCATGAGAACTTACAACGACGTTATCAGTCTCTTCATAATTGTTATTCCCAACCAAGTCTCCTTCATAATTAATAGGATCATCGTCGGTTTCATCATCCTCATGCATCTGCTTCAGTGTTTTATCGATCCCAATGGGTCTCAAATGCGAATAACCTGACATACCCATGCTTTTCAAGTAATCTAAGCTTCCACTCATCTCCATCGTCAAATGATTGAGCGTGGTATTGTTGGACGTGGCACCTGGCAACAAATATAACATGTGTCTTGAGTAACCGGAAGTGGATGACCTCGAACCTCCTCCTAATAATGTAGAAGAGGCCCAGGACGTTGAACCTGTTTGAGAAGACGAGCTTGATCCCATTGGTCCAGGAAAAGCAGGTGAATACGAAGACAACGGAGGAATATATGCACTGACTCTGGAGTTATTGTTGCTGTTATTGAGCTGTTGTTGTAGCTGTTGTTGTTGTGGACGGGGATCCAGCTGGGAAACTTTTCGGCTGGATGACTCGTTCATCCATAGTTGATGTGCATCTCTGGGTATCAAATCGGGCAAGTACATCTCTGACAAATCTTATACTTGTCTTACATTCTACACACCTCAACTTCAAGTTTCAGCCGTGATGATTATATTCGAAGAGAAAAAAAAAAGGGTCTTGTTCAAGTGTCTTTTTTTTTTGTTGTTGTTGTGCCTTGATTTCGTTATGTCGCGCCACGAACTATGGTAGGAGGATTGACTAGCTGTTAGTTTCCTGGAGTTATCTTTGATAATTTCAATCGATGCATGAACATAATACGATAGAAATAATGTTATGTGTATATATATATAAACAGGTATATGTAGGAGAAGAGGAAGTAAGAGGAAGTAAGAGAAAAAAAAAATCCTAGAAGGCAAAAACAATGGAATTCTAAAAAAAACAGAATAGCAGAAAAAGAAGGAAACGTAAAAAAATGATTAAATGGCTAATTAAACATCTATGAACATCTATAAAATACTTAATTTATTTATTTACAAGAAAGTGAATGCTTAGTATTCTTTTGCTTTTGTGAAAAAGATATTTTTTTTTTCATTTGATTTAAAAGAAGGTATTCTAGCCTCCTCACACGGTAGCCTCCAATTTTCCATTATCATCTCCTCCAAAGAACCTGTCCCATTGTCCTTGTTTATGCAACATGGCCAACACTAAAACTACAGGTAACTGCCAAATCGAACTCCAAAATGTCTTTTTAGCGTACACATTTGCCAAATTTATAGCTTCTTTTGAAGGCCCACCACTGGCAATAGTAGCCTTTGAGTAATTCTTTCTCTGTTGCCACCAGAACTTGAACGACATATAAGCCAACCATCCATTCAAAATGGAAGAATCCAAGACGAAGAAGTTATCCGTGACACCGTAGTAACTGAGTCCAAAACAGAGAGGAAACATGAGGAGCGAGTATCTTAAGGCAACTCTGGCATTTAACATTGGGTTTTTAAATGCAGTCATGACATAGCCTGCTTTCTTGTACTCATCTTTAATGTTATGACTCAAAGAATTGAAATGAGGGAATTGCCAAGCGTATAGTAATAGAGCAAGACACCAAGCGCCAGGTTCATTTAGTGACGAACATGCAGCCCAACCCATCAACGGGGGTATAGCACCGACTAGTGCACCCACCCATGTATTCAAGATTGATCTTCTTTTCAAAGAGGTATAAATCCAAGAGTATAGGATGATGTTTAAGAATCCGAGGGAGGCCACTATTGGATTGACTCCGTAGTATAACATCGTGCAACCTATTAAACCGGTAACCCCGGCAAACACATAAGCCTCATGTGGTTTAACAAGACCTCTCACAACTGGTCTTGCTTGAGTTCTCGCCATTTGGGAATCAAACTTAGGTTCTCTTGCCATATTGATTGCATTTGCAGCACCGGAAGTTAATAGGGTACCTGTGGTTAAGAATAAGAACTCTGCAACGTTAGTACTATTAGGAGCTAAAGCATAAGAGCATATAGATGAAAGCATGATCAAGAAAGTCAAGTGAGGTTTAGTTAGTGTCAAATATGGGTCTTTTAATTGTTTAAACGTCTTTTTTTCACCACTGAGGAGTTGTTCAACGACTGACTTCTCGCTATTAGAATTGGAAGGATTTATCTTAGACTTAACTTCAAATGGAATATTATCCGCGGACCTACTTTTCAATTCTATAGGTGGGTGACATGCAAGTGTTGATTTAGCAACTTTCTGTATCACACTTTCATCCTCATCAATTCTAGGAGATGAGCTAATCGAGGATGTGGATGTGGAAGCAGAAGCAGAAGTGGCAGTAGTAGTAGTAGCAGCAGCAGCAGCAGCTGTAGTCATAGAATGTCTGATAGTTGTGGATAATGGTCCATTAGTCAAATTGATGATCCTATAATTTGGAATGAATTGTAAATTACTAGCCCCATTATTTTTTGAGAACACAGCTTTTTTAGACCCACCGGTGAAACCAATAGATGACGAGCTTAACAAGTTATTAGAATAGTAATAAAGTGATCTTTTCGTATTGTTTGTCAACGTATTCGAAGTGGCAGATGACGAAGAAGAAGAAGAGACTAGGAAACTGGGAGTTGTTGAAGCTTTTATGTTAGTTGTGAAAAAAAACGGTGCTGACACTGCCGTGCCATGAGAAGCTTGCTTCCACATGGTAACTTCAGATTGATTGTTGATTTGTGAGAGGAGTGGAACGATGGAGGAAAAAATAGACTCTTTTTTTGAGTTGATGTAACAGACAGGATGCAAATATGAAACTAAGAAAAAGGGAGGTTATATCAGGTATTGAAAGACTGACTGACTGATTTCTGACTGACGGAGGGTTTTATTGATTGATTGGTTGGTTGGTTAGTGAATTGATCGATTGACGGAATGACAGGATGTTTCTTCGTATTCAAAGCAAAGTGTCTTGGTATCCTACCGAGCAGCAGACAAGCAACTATACGATAAGTGTGTAATGGACCTATTTATATGAATCAACAGATTGGAATTTCATATGAAAAATCGCAAATGTTCAGTATAAGAAGTCCACATTGGTCAGTGGTGTCATCAAAATGTACATGAGCCAATCCAGAATACGATAGGAGAGAATTAGGGTACTCAGGTCAGATGCACTCACCTCACCTGAACTCATTGCATCCGAATCTGCGTCTGAATCTTTTTTTCTGTTGCTTTTTTGGCAGAGATCTGAGAATCGGGTGTAGAGGTGGGGCAGTACAGTGTACAGTTAGTTATACATTACACATACTAAGTAACGACGATATATATGATTAGAAGTTGGAATTTATTCTATTTATTTCTTTGCTCCGTCTGCTGGTTCACCTGTAGTGGTAGTAGCTTTCGTTGATTCATCGTCACTCTTCTTTTCTCCTTTGTCATCTTCCGTACCAGTTTCCGTCGTAGTGAGCTTGTCTGCATCTTCATTCAGTTGCTTGTTTTTGATTTTATTTTCAATTAAATCATGGAAGGCAATGATAGATCTGACCAAACTACTCACGTACAAGATCATTATTTCATCATTAGTTTTAACACTGAAAGCAGTGGATAATTTTTGACTTTCGGAGGCGACATTAGAAACGGCAGTTATATTAGGTAACAAGTTAAACATGTCTTGTAACTTTCCTAGGATGATGTTATTGATTGGTAATTCTCCACTGATTATCTTGTTTAAATAATTAACAATCGTTAGTAACCTATCATTTAAGGAGGTTAAAGATTTGAAATTATTGGTTAATCTGATTGATAAATTACCTGATGCTTGATCTCTAATATCTCTTAGTAAATGTTCAACCCCAATTTCTTCAGCCTCTTCAGCTTCTATAATGGAAGGTAAATGGATAAAAGTTTTTTCATTAGATGAACCATCTTCTTTGATTTCATCAATTGCTATATATGAATCGGTTGGTATATCAATCTTATCAGTAGAATTGACGTCGACGATAAGTAAGACAGGATTGGGAGTGAAAGATTTAAAGATTTCATTTATTTTCAAATCACTTAGTTGTAATTTGGGTCCAGAATGATACCATCCAATTAATTTTTCCTTAGCATTGATTTTTTTAAACATTTCCATCATTGATTCAATGAAATTATGATCCAGGAACCAGATATCTGGATTTTTGTCATCTTCTTCAAAAGGTATAGCAAATGAATTGGTCACTTTGATGATCGATGATGAAGTGTTGTCACCCAAGATAACACCCAAGACTCTTTTGTTAGAAGGGGAAGAAGTACTAGAAGCATTGGACTTGACTATTCTTTCATAGTGATCAACAACGGACAATAAGACTAGTGGGGCAACAGAGACTGTCTGAGAAGGGACTGATAACGAAGGGGAAGACACAGCGATGTCTGGTGTTGTGGTAGTGGTTGTAGGTGCCATTCTTGAAGTATATTGACTGACTGAGTGAGTGAGTATTCTGATATCTAAAGAAATGAGCAAAACCTTGAGATACAGCAATTGTGAATAAACAAACCAATTATAAGACCAGTGAAGTAGTAGTCAAGTTGAACGAGAAGCCTGTGCTTTGTGTTGAATAATAACTAATCCACAGTTTCTGGTGGTGCATATTTTGTTTGTTTGTTTGCCACCAAAAGGCCAGGCGTTAGAGGGTGGTAGTGCAAGGTTGTGTGCTTGTAGTGGTTGTCTGCATACACACCCGTGCATCTTTTGTATTGACAGCGAATGCCGCGAATACACAGCAACCACAGAGGGACAAGTTGTGCAAAGATGTATTATATAACAACCACAGCTTTTGTTAGGCGTGTCGCAGGGAATCACATGCTCCTGCCGATGCCGATCTCTTGTCTAAGTTTGACCTACAGCACGGGACCCACCAGGGACAGGGACAGGGCCACCAGGGTCACCAGGGCCATCCGGTGGTTTCCCTTCCCCACTAACTACACCTCCCCTGGCCCTAGCCATGCCCCTGCTGGCCAATAGACGCCCCCGACAGATTCTCTCCGCCGCACTACAGCATTCTCTCGCTGCCTGTTTTTTGTTGGAAATTTTTCACGCATAATAAACCTGATGCTCTTCTTCCAAATACAACGACACGAGACAAATGCAATACAAGACGCTGTTACAAAACCATAGAATACACATATACACATATACACACCTTCACATACATATACATCACAAGACCATCAACTCGTCTTTTGTCATCTGTTAGCTCTTTGTTCTTTTCGATTTCTTCGTATTTCCTCGTATTTGTTCCCTTCTGCAAGCTATCCAACTACACAACTATACATTCCTTCATTTGTTTACTATTTTTTCTATTGTATCACTCTGTTATTCTTTCGCTTTAAAACTCTACCCGCTACCAACCATTCCTTTCCCCCCTTACTTGTTTACTCATCTTTCTGTGTCTCCTTATCCCTTATTTAACTGCGGCAGTCATTTGTTTTTACGATGACTTACAGACCCTTTGGCTTAGTTCCAAGCAATTTGAGAAAATCGGTTGCTGAAGCGAGTGCTCAAAACATCAACAAACCATTGACAAGAGCTACTATTAACGCCTATAAATATCATTCCCAGCAACTTCAACCACAACAACAACAACAACAACAACAAACACAAATATCTCAACAGACACGTCACTATAATACTTATTACTATATTTTTCCCAAAATTCCAAGACCAAAAAGAAATGTATTTTATTATAAGGTTGCTTATGTCTCAATAGTTGGTTCTATTGGTTCTAAATTAACTAAGAAGTTTTCCTCTTACAATAGGGTCTCTGCAGCAGGTTCCACAAATGGTAATAATCCTTTCAGCTCAACCAATAGACGTAGAGCTAATTTTATTGCCAATACCAAGAAACTGTTTGGTAAGAGAAGATACTCAACTACAAATCAGCAATCTTCACAACAATCTTCATCACAGCAACCTAAGAGAAGAAGATTACTACGAAATTGGTTTACTTTAACCTCAATCTCTATTATTTTCTTTGGTGTTGTGGCCAGAATTCAACCTTCACCAGATGATGATGAGGAAGATATTAGACCTTCTTCATGGCCATTATATCTGTATTCAAGATTACCTTTAAATGCCTTGTCTAGACTATGGGGACAGGTTAATAGTATAGATCTACCTGTTTGGCTACGAGTGCCAGCCTTCAAATGTTATTCTAAGATATTTGGTGTCAAGTTAGATGAAATGGTTGATCCCGTGTTGATAAATTATAAGAACTTGGGTGATTTTTTCTATCGTGAAATTAAACCTGAAACTAGGCCATTAGCTAAAGATGCTTTACTATGTTCCCCATGTGACGGCCGCGTTTTGAAATTTGGTGTTTGTAATGGAGGTGAAATTGAACAAGTTAAAGGAATGACTTATAAGATAGACGCGTTATTAGGTACCACGGATTCTAAGAAATTAGCTGCTCCACAATACAGTATCACTCAGTATTCCGAATTACACAGTAATAGAGATGAAGAATTTGCTAAATTGCATGGAGGTTTAACTTATGAACAAGAAGGTGATCAATCTTTAGTTTCTCCAATTTCAACGTCCAGTACCAGCACCAGCACTAGTGCCAGTTCCAGTTCCAGTTCCACTGCAACATCACGTATCTTGGATGTTTCATCTAAAGCTTTAACTTCATTAACTTCTTCACATCCTAAACAATTATATTTCGCTGTCATTTACTTGGCACCAGGTGATTATCATCGTTACCATGCTCCAACAAATTGGGTCGCCACATTACGTCGTCATTTTGTTGGTGAATTATACTCTGTGGCTCCTTATTTCCAAAAAACATTCAATAATTTATTTGTTTTGAATGAAAGAGTTGCTCTGTTGGGTTATTGGGAACATGGGTTTTTCAGTATGACTCCAGTTGGGGCAACTAATGTAGGTAGTATAAAAGTCAATTTCGATGCTGAGTTAAGTACTAATGAAGTTTACGAACATTCCATTTACTCAACTTCCACTACTCCAGATGAAACAACACCATTATTAAATAGCTCTGAACAGACAACAACAACAACAAAAACTAAAAAAGTGAAGAAGAATACATGTTATGAGGCAACCTATTCCAAAGCTTCAAGAGTGTTGAATGGTCAACCATTATTCAAAGGTGAAGAAATGGGTGGTTTTAGGTTAGGTTCTACTGTGGTTCTGATTTTCGAAGCTCCTGTCGAGTTTGAATTTGATCTCGCTGAAGGACAAACAGTTCAAATGGGTCAAAAAATTGGTGACTTGAAAAAACTCTAACAATATGTTGTTGAATAATCGTTCTATTTACTGTGTTTTTTGTTTTATTTTGTGTTTTTTTTTTTCAGAAAGCAAGAGTTATGGATTAATTCTGGTTTTCTTGTTTGTTTGTTTGTTTGTTTATTACATTTATTTGCATTTGCCTTTTTCTGTATTCATTATACCATTTTCTATTACTAGCTTTCTTCTATTTATCGTCATTTCTCTCCTACCCCGACCTTTCCCTTATTATTATTATTCTCTACTATTTATTCATCCTTCGCCCCATTCCATATATTATAGGTAAAAAAAAAAGCAGATAATTAACATATATCAGAAACCAGTCGTATAAAGAAGAGCTGATTTGTCTAGTGTTGCATTATCAGGGGAGAACTTAGATTCATCACAGTGATTAGATTTATACTACTATTACTACTACTCCTAACGTGGATCTTATTGTACTATGAGCATACAAGGGTAATGCCTCTGCTCACACTATTCCAAACGACTATTTGCTTCTAGAATTGAGTTCTTTAGTGATTCCGTGACAGTATAGTGTATGTATAGTGGTGATGTAAATATCTACCATACCATACAATACCCGTGCTTAGCTCATCTGTCACTTTACGTTGTCTGGTCGTGTGCATTTTTCTTCTTCCTCGCACGTGGATGACTGAACTGAATGATTAAGTCTCTCGCTGCGGTGTCCGTGCCAGTTCAGCGTTGCACGAGCGATTGATTGCCTGATTGAATTGTTGTTGTGTGGCCCGAGTGGCCCGAGTGGAGTGTCTTGTGATATATACATGCCCGTGCAATCAGCTAGAGATTGGCGTTACTTCCTTATTCGCATGCAACGTAGCCTATCATCAGGTAATCCTCGATTCCTCAGGGAGATAAATAATAAATACGTACCAAGACAAGGCGGCCAGAATTTCTGGGACGGACGGAGAGAAAAAAAAGAAAATTGGCGCCAATCGGTCGTCGTGGACGGAAAATTAAATATCTAACGCCGTCCGTACAATTTTTATTAAGTTAGATTCGATACTCCATCTATAATATAATCGAGGTTCGGTTAAAGAAAGAGAGAGTAGTTTTCGTTTATATAATTACTCATACTTATAAAGGGAATTCACCCCTTGGTATACTCTTTTCTTTGTTTTTCGTTGTCAATTCTTGTGCATTGTGTGAGTGAGCGTGTGAGCGTGTGTGTGTGCTCTTGTTTTTTTTTAATATTACTCTCCTGACTGACTGGCTTGTCTTGTCTTGTTCTTTCATTCAATTGACCAAAAATTTAACAGCATTACATACCATTCAAAATGATGTTACAAACCTTGGCACCGTGGAATCCGTCATTCTCTTCAGCTGTCGCCACAGAGTTAGAAACTGAACCATTCATTAGTTTTTCTTTTGCCAATGTCGATTCAAAAGGTTTACCACATACAAGAACATGCATATATCGTGGTTTTCTATTCAACGATAGGAAGACTAATGTTTTGTTGTTTACTACAGATAAAAGAACTTCAAAATTCAAAGATCTTTGTAAGAATCCTAATTTTGAAGCTTGTTTTTATTTCTCAAAACTGAGGAAACAGTTTAGATTTTCAGGTGTTATCAAGATGATTACCGAAGACGAATATCCTAATATAATAATAAGTCCGACTCACCATACCCATAGAAATCAAAATTTCGATTTACAATCGGATGAAGAGAAAGAAGAAGAAAAAGAAGAAGAAGAAGAAAGACAAGAAACTGTTGCTACGATAAATAGAGATGAAACACCGCTTATTGATTTGGAAGAAAATTTTTACTCTCCTACTAATGGGTCAACTATTTCTTCGGCTTTGAATTATAAATTGTTATCTCCAGCACAACTGAAAAGGACAGATTCTTCTTATCTATCCCTGCATGAATTGAATTTAAATACATCTAATCCATCTAATAATATATCCTCTTCCGTGGGACCTTCTCCATTATCTCAACAACAACAGCAGCAGGAGACACAATTCCATTCTAGTTCTTCATCTTCGCAAGCTTCCGAGCTACTAAAAACTAATGAACAGCATTCACAAGAGGGTCACTTTCAAGATAATAGCAACATATTACAACCCCCAACAGAAGAAGAATGGAAAGACGAACGTACTAGAATTTGGTCTTCTTTATCAAGAATTGCCAAAAGAGCATACAGGAAACCACCACCTGGAACATTGCTGTCATCAGAGAAACAAAAATTTCTTGACTCTTTAAACAGAGGTGTTGACGGAACAAGTAGTGGATCTGGGTTGGAGAATTTTGTGGTTGTTTGTATGTTTGTTAAAGCTGTTGATCAGGTTGAGTTAAGTGGTGGTGGTGGATCTGACAAAAGATTTTTGTATACTAAGAGTTATGATATCGATGTTTGGAAAGAATATGAGGTTTGTCCTTGATCTTTTAAAAGATTCATAATCTGGTGGTTCGGATTTCTTGTTTTCTTTGCTTCAGTGTTTTTTTAGCCTGCATATATCATGTGTCATGAATCTTTTTTTTTTATTGTTGTCGTGGTTTTTTTTTTTTTGTTTTATTATTAACCGTTTTTTTTTTTCTTTTAACAAGGCGATGGTGATTATATTCTTCTTCGTGTACTTTTGTTAATATTTTTCCCTACTCTTTGCCGCTTTTTTTTATTATGCTTGTATTCTGTTTCTTATATATATACTTCAACTTTCGTTGCTAATAATGTTTTGTTTACTTTTTTAATTCTCTATTATCCTGATATCTAATCTAATACTCGTTTGTTTTTTTGTTTTTTTACGTCTCTTATTATGTGACCTGGTCGTCCAATTGATTTCAAGAATTGTTGATTTGTTAATTTGTTGACTTACTGACTTGTTCGTTCAACCCCTTCCTATAATCCCACTAGTCGATTTTATTCGACACACTTCTAGATCAATCTGATTTCTTAGTAGTGGTCTTCTGGTTTCCTTTTACATTTTCCACTCAATTTTCAGATGGACGGTTGCTTGTAGATAGATAAATTTCGACTTTTTTTTTTTTTTAACTAGTACGTATTTCCAGTGCTGCTATTACTTCGAGTATAAACCATGACCATCTTTACGACAATGTTTTGGCTTCAAGCTAGCGGCTGTAGTTGGTCGAGTTACTATAATAATACACAATTGTAATGCCTCTAATTTAATATTATTCTCTGGTCCCCAACAAACAGCAAGGATATCTAATAATAGATATTACGTGCTTAAATCCGAGGTACACTAAATCTCGGGGATAGTTTAGATATATATATTTCCAATCATTCATTCATTAATGGGAATTACAACTATTCGGTATTACAATGGACTTCCGACATTTTAGAGAGATGTTTGGTATATACATTACCTAAAAGCTTGTTTAGTCATTCCAGATTGAGCTGATTGAAATATTGAAATTCAAGTTATACATATTTATGTAACTTTGAAAATCGAGCGTTATTGTTTGAGATGTGATGTGATATTTTTGACAGCTTTCCTGCAGAATGCTCTATTATGCGACGACTTTAGTTGAATACATGACAAAATTTGATAAAACTAAAAACTCTTTGAAGGCGGCCTAGACAATAATTTAAGCTTTTCAATGACTCATCTGACAATTCAAAGGTTTGTACGCATAGTTTGATGATTTACACTTGTATGGAAGTATTCCATATTGTTGAATAAAGAACAAACATCGAATAGTATCACAATCCACATGTCGCATTAGAAACGAAATGTAAACAAACTGACTAAGGCATTGAGTAATCCTTTGAACCCAATCAGTACTAAAATCTAATGTATTATGTGGTCAAAACAAAAGGTAAACAAATTGACTCTGTCTTTGTAATGCATTTTGGGTGTGAGCCAGGTCAGATGCCCCTTGCCAATACTTATTAGTGATTATTTTTAGAAATAATAAGAGTACAAGTATAGTCAGTGGATCAAATTAGAGAATTTGCTCAAAATATGAGTCAATAAATTTCTATCGGCCGAGTGACTAAGATTTTTCACCACGACAATTCAGATTCTTCACATCCCCGCTACCAAGAGAAAGCTGAAATCAAAGATTTTTTTTTTTCGCCGCGCAAGGAATCAATTATTAGGCGTTATTTCGCATTTAATGCCACATACGAATTCCAGTTATGACTCAACAGGTTTTTACCCCTTGCAGGTTTGGTTTAAGTTTATTGTGTGTATACAGATTTTTTTTAATCCGTATAGCTTTTCGATATATATATATATAAGAAGCATTCTATACATACAGCTCAATCCATTTTGAATCTCCCTTAGACTGTATCTGAGATCTTATTTTATATCATGGTAAACGCCCACATCTCATTTCTAATTTGCAATCGTTTTTTTTAATCCTGACAGACCAAGAAATTATGACAAACCAAGAAGTCACATACTCAGAAACATAATCGCTGGCATCAGTTGAGTCTTTTAGAAATCAGTCTGTTACCTCTCATCAAGAGAGTTTACATTCTGCGGCTGTTTTACATGAATCTAATGAGTGCCTTTCTCTGCCTACTAAGACCCAATCTAAAGCTTCCTCACTTTCTTTATCCATATCAAAAGTAAACTCAATTTCGCGGACGATATCAAAAAATATTAATGGGATAGCAAATCAAATCAAAGATGACAATTTTCAAACAAATGAAGAAATAGCTCAACGTACCAGTACTAGAGTTGGTAGAGGCTTGACTAATTTGGATTTAGAAGAAGCTATTAGAATTGCTACGAATAATCCAGAAGGCGTCTTTCGTCAACGCCGGACTGATAAAAGTATTGATGACCATGATCAGGCCGCTTATAACCCAATAATTGACAATGAAGAAAAAGAAAACGCTTCATCTGAAAACTACCCACCTATGGATACAGGATATGCATGGGTTATGGTATTTGCTGAATGTTTACTTCTGTTTTCCACATGGGGTTGTAATGGTGCATACGGAGTCTTTTTAAGTTATTGGAACGATAATAAAACTTTCCCAGGTGCAACAACAACGGACTATGCATTAATAGGAGGTATTATCATATGTTTAGCTCAGGCTTTAGCGCCAGGAGTCCAGACCCTTTCGGCAATTTTTGGTGCTACTCCAATAATGTGTGTAGGTACACTTTTACAAACTTTGGGCTATATATTAAGTTCTTTTGCAACTGAAATTTGGCATCCTTATCTTACCATTGGTGTTCTTGTGGGCATGGGGTTCTCACTAATTTACAACCCTGCTATTGTGATGTTATCTGAATGGTTTGATGAGAAAAGAGGATTGGCATCAGGTATTGTCTTTTCAGCAAGTGGTATTGGCGGCCTTGTCTTTTTACTATCATCACAGAAATTGATTGATCAAACAGGTACTTACAAGTGGTCCTTAAGAATGATTGGCATAATTGCTTGTGGTTGTAACATTGTGGTTGTAACATTGTGGTTACTATCTTAGTTAAAAACAGAATCCCAAAACCAAGACTGAAAACCTGGAATGACGTTAAAACTAGG
>PPKM02000103.1:0-32069 GCA_003707685.2 Ogataea pilisensis
ACAAATTGTAATCAAATACCTAGAATCACACTCCTAAAGATAGTGAGGTTCTGACGGTATACATTTGTCCTGTGGTTTTGAAACTCGAAAAATTTTATATTCTGCTAAATTGATTTGAGTTTGATGCTTTCAAGGTATTCAAAGCAGCATTGAAAATTTCATTCAAGAGAGGTATTAAAAAAATAAGAGGTCTTACCCGGATTCGAACCGGGGTTGTCCGGATCAAAACCGAAAGTGATAACCACTACACTATAAAACCCAAAGTCAAGGTCGAATTTCAGCGACACAATAATGTACGTAGTAGCGTCCGTCTTACAATTGAGTTGATAATCTCATAGTAATTACCGTAAACCCCTAATCTAATTAACTATATGGCTATATGATAACAAAACTAAAAGTTGGCTCACTAAGTTTATATAGTGAGTATATCCTTAGTAATTGAGATGATGGCAAAGAGGAAATTTATCCAACTTTTCTGATCTGATGATGAGAAGCAAGGATATATAAATTCCAATTTCAAACTGAAATATATGGGAGTCACAAATCAAGCTCCCATCATAACAGCAACTATGTTCTTTGCCAATCTCAAGTAATTCTACGTTCAGTAAGAACCTACATTTCACACAATACCAAGACAGAAAGACAGCTGGACCTTTGCCATTGAAAACTAGAAATATTTTTGACATGAGCTCATTTCTTCGTATTTTTCCGTTGTTTATATGCGTGAAACGTAACGTATACAGCTAACACACCTTGAGTACCAATTTCATGGATATATAAATAGTGAGAGTTTTACCACTAAGAGAGAAATTATAGGGCTCTATGAGCAGAGCTTAAAATCTTCAAATCACCATCCTTCGTTGCGTGTCAAAATAACGTCAAGTTTGATAATTGAATAGAGAAACATTTGATTATTAGGACTCTACCACTCACTTATAGCTGAACATGCGTCAAGCCAACGAGGGTAGGGATGGGAGCCAGGGGGAGGTGTTGATTCTCCTGCCACCAAGTCGAACTTCGATTATCAAGGTTTTCCAGGAGTTCATTCTGTGTCGTCAGTTTAATTCCATTCAGCAACCGCCTTTTTTTCGACCGTTAACTGACAGTGTCTGAGGGCCTTTGTTGCTTGTGCCTAAACTGACAAAGATACAATTTGACCACAGTAATAGAGAGAACAATTGATTGTGCACGGTTTTAGTTGAAACATTCCTCCATGTAATATTGTGGCTGGTTGAAAATAATTGTGGCTGGTTGCCTTACTTTTTTTGGCAAGGGAGGGTCTGAATTTGCACACTTAGATCGACGCTAGTTTAAGCTCTCAACTTGACTTTACTTCGATGTTATCGTCTTTATCGTGACGTATATATTTAGGGTACACTCCATTATTTATAAAATTATAATGCTTTTGAGAAATTTGAAAAGGTGTTCTCAGTCATTAAATGGATTGGATCACGATTGGACCATCCTTCGAAAGCATTTGTGCAACACCCCACCATTTGGAAGAAAATATGCTACATTTGAAACAGGACAACCAATATATGAAACTAGACCACATTTGGTGAAACCAGGCGATCTAACAATAGGTATTTCGGCACAAGAGTATTATAGCCGTAGATTAAAACTAGCGGAACAGTTACCAGCCAATTCATTAGCTATTATTCCTGGGAATACTTTGAAGTATGCTTCGGGGTCGGTGTTTTATCATTTCCAACAAAATAATGACTTTTATTACTTGACTGGTTGGAACGAACCAGATTCTGTTTTCATATTAGAAAAACCAAATGATGATCCACAATCTTTAGTTTTCCACTTGATCGTCCCACCTAAGGATTACACGGCAGAACAATGGGAAGGTTATAGAACTGGAGTTGAGGGAGCCGTGGAGATCTTCAATGCTGATAGCTCAGCTAGCAATTCTGAACTCACTAGTTATATGGACAAGCTTTTGAAAAGATATCGAACTGTATTCTTTGATTTTGAAAATGACAAAAAATCTGTATTTAGCAAAGTTTTCGACTCTCTGGCTAAAAAGGATAACCGGAACAGATTTTCGGTCGAGACTCTGATGCGTGAAAATAATTCCACCATCAGATCGCTTAAGAATATAGTAGCTGAAATGAGAGCTGTTAAGTCGAATGCTGAACTTAAAATTATGAGAATAGCAGGTAAGATTTCAGGTAGAGCTTACAACCAAGCATATGCTAAAAGATTCAAGACCGAGAAAGGATTACACTCTTTTCTAGAATATAGATTTATATCAGGCGGATGTGATAAGAGTGCATATATTCCAGTTGTTGCCGGTGGCAACAACGCATTATGTATTCACTATACAAGAAATGATAGAATGTTTAAAGGAGACGAAATGGTATTAGTTGATGCCGCCGGTTCACTAGGCGGCTACTGCTCTGACATTTCCAGAACTTGGCCAGTGAATGGAAAGTTCAACGATGCTCAAGCTGAACTTTATACAGCTGTGATAAATGTTGAGAAACATGTTATTGAAAAGTCGACTGTGAACTCAAATATGTCTATTAACGATTTACACAATCTAAGTGTTCAAATGATGACCAGAGAATTGAGAAACTGTGGATTTCTGAATTTACAAGAATGGGAAGTTATGAAATTCTTGTATCCTCACTATATTGGTCATAATCTGGGACTTGATGTGCATGATGTTCCCTCTTACTCAAGACAAGCAAAACTCAAGCTGGGTCAAGTTATCACTGTTGAACCTGGCGTATATGTTCCTGACGATCAACGATGGCCTAAACATTTCAGAAATATTGGTATCAGAGTCGAAGATGATATCGCTGTGGGTGAATCCAGTAATGTTATTTTAACAGTTGAGGCTGCAAAAGAGATTGTAGACATTGAAGCAATTGCAGAGAATGGGGTCACAACAAAATATGACGAAGAAGTCACTGATATTTATTCATTGTATCCTTGAATATCCTACAAATGAATTTTGTAAATAAGTAAGGAAATTCAACAGTGATCACAATCAATAAATTGGTATCTGCTTAAAAAGTATATTTATGTAGATGTATAGAGAGTGTAAATGACCAACAAAAAATGTCATTTCAAAAGCAATTAAAGGTCTCCCATACTGTGTAACATCATGGAATTCACCTCCATTGCTCTAATTTCTGTCTCAACATCCTCATTTAGATCTTTCAAGTTTTCGACGAAACTGCCAACCTTTGGTTTCGGTTCGACAAATTCAATGAATTCACCAACATGGTCTATCTTGACGTTCAAATTTAATACCCTAACAAGAGTGAAAACATCCTCATACAGCTGCCCTTCGCTGACTCCAAATTTCGTACTCATGTGTTTAAAAGAATCTTTTTTCACTATGGATAGGTAAGCTATTAAGGATTTGTAATGTAATAGCCTTTTAAAAAGTTGGAAACTTCTAAACAATTGACTGTCATATTGGAATTCATCGTCAAAAACTCCAATTGTGTCTTTCAACCTCAAAAATTGACAATTAGTATAGAATTTGATCAAAGATTTCAATTTCAAGTCAGTAGATAAACACTTTTTCAAAACAGGCAATTTCCAATATTCGTTCAATTCACTTGTTTTTTTAGCAATTAAGATCGATAGACATATGGCTCTCAGCAAGTATATATCCACAATCAATTCATTGTGGAAATGATTTTCAATTACATCAATGGCATTTATATCACTAATCGCAGGTTCAGCTATCAGATTCTCAAATTCTTCAACAACAGCCCTATGGTTATCGCCTAAGAAGGCTACATATATTAGATACCACCGACAGTTCCAATAATAAATAGCCCCTTCCTCCGTGAGTCTCGAGTCTCCATTGAACTTTGAAGTATCGTCTATTATCATTCTATCATCGTCGTTATCATCATTTTCATCCTTCTCATACTCCAATACTTGTTGTAATTTACGACGTAGGTAATCATATGCAGCAACTAGAGACCCATCATAATGCTTATAAACAATCATAGACTCTAATTCTCTTAATGCAATTTTCCTGTAGTATGATAGATAACCAGGGTTGATATTGAAAAATAGACTTGAGTTGTCTGCGACGTGGTCAGTTGTTCTAGTAGCCATGATCAGGTCTATTGTCTTTTTCTTGAGTAATTCAGCAATACAAACAAAATTTTCTTGAGAAGGATGTCTCAACGTTGGGTTATCCAACTCTTGGTCATACTTCATACACAACAATTCATCAGCTTGGGAGCCCCCTGAAACCAAAGATGACTTGACTGGCCTTGCGGGTCTAACGATGGCATCGTAAAACTCCTTGAACTTTGTAACATCTTTTCCTTCCCGTTTGAGCAATGTTATCAACTTGGATGTACCACTGAAGAGCTTATAGTACGAATCGGGCTGCAATATTAGTTCTAGCAACCTTTCAATTATTTGTGTCTTCACCTCTAAAGTGGGAAACGTCAGAACGATGTCAGATAATCGTTTGATGTATAGCGGACTAACTGCATACCTATTCAAATATAAGTCTAATAACTCCTGGTTCATCTTGTTTGTATTTATATCAACTATAAAATGTTGGACAGCTATCAAGAAAGTTACAGGCCATATCGAGATCATACCGTCATAAGGAAGTTGTGAATTGATGTGATTTGATTCTCGTTATCGTCTATCTGGTAACAAGGAAGTTTTGGGAATAAAAGGTTGGGTGGTTGGCTGTGCAAAAGCTTTTTGAAGCTGGAAAAATTTTACGTTCTTTTTTGATCACTTTCATATAACATGTTTAATGAATTTAACTTAGCTGTCTATGAGGTTTGGTGAACTAGTGGTCCGTTAATTACATTAGAATAACTATTTAAAAATGTTAATTAAATACGTTATGTTTGCCAGAATACGATGGTGTGTGAGAGATACTCGCTCTTTTTCAACTTCAGTAGTCTCTCAGGAAACTTTCGGGCTCAAGAATAAATTACAAAAGGCTGTTAAGAAGGGTTCAAAACCAATAGACTACGCCAAGAAGAACCACAAAAACAAGAAGTTCTTGGAAGAGAAAAATTCAAAACCAGTGGTAAATGCATCAGCAAGAAAAATGTTAGAAAAAGTTCTAAATAGAAAATTTGGGGAAGATGAGGAAGTAGGACCAGATACCAAGTTTTCAGAAGAAGAGTTGGAGAGAATTTATAACATTCAGAATACACGTTTGAAATATAGAATCTTGGGTACTTCAGGATACCAGCTCAGAAACTCACTAGTAGTTGGTGAAGATACCGAGAAATTCTTAAAAAAAGATGATGTCTCGAAGGCGATTTTGCTAGCAAGACTTGCAGGATATAAGGGGTTGTTCTCTTACGGTTCCATCTTAAAACATTTGACTCAATCTGGGAAATTAAACAATGCGTTAGAACTTTACAATAAGGTCAAAACATGGGGATATGAACCAGATGGGAGAATGTTAAATATTTTAATTTCAGGCATGGCCAAGTATGTGGATCCAATTACAGGAGAGGCTGCAATTACGACCAAGCAAGCAGAGAGGATATTTTCCATTCTGTATAAGACATTAGAGAAGGAAGACAATATAGTTTCTGCTATTCATATAAACTCAGCTTTGAAAGCGTTCAGAAGAGCTGGAAAGCCGGAATTGTCAATTATGATGTTTGAAAAGATGTCAAGTAAACAATTAAAACCTGATCTTAAAACATACACAGAAATGTTTTCCAATTTGAGACATTATGAAACGCAGTACGATAAAGCGATCAAGGACACTGAGAAATTATTCAAAGAATTACAACAGTCAACATTGTTGACTGTTGACAGTTGGGTGACCACTACATATGCGGCAGTTTTCATTTTCAGTAATGACCTTAGATTGAAAGCGAGAGGTATGGAAATATTAAGACAATGGTTCAAAGTGTGCAACAAAGAGCAAATGACAGAACGGGTTGATATCTCTAAAGCTGATGCTTGGAAACTGGTTGACGGCCCTAGAAAGCTATCCGAAGATGCTGATTTAGAATCCCTTTTGTTACCGTATGAAGATATTAATATAAAGAAAACAAAGAGATTTGAGGTTGATGGAATTATTGCTAGGAGATATGACCATTTGTGTGATTTGCTTCACATCAAAAATGAATTAATAATGCCTAATGAAGATGCTACCAGAATTGAAGTTTCACCCAAAGAAGATAAGACAAAAATTGAAGTTTCACCCAAAGAAGATAAGACAAACATTAAGAAATTCAGTCAAAGAAGTGAACAGATCAATGAGAAAAAGGAAAGTTTCAAGGGAAAACGTGGTGGTCAGCCAGTCATTGGTGGTGGTCAGCCAGTCATTGGTGGTGGTCACCAGAGATTGAAAGGCTTTTCATAAACAATACTTAAATACTCTCATTTGGTGGTGTCTCTTAAGGACCACTTCATGGGTTCTGGTACTTACTTGTAAATAGAACTGTATCATCTGGCGGGCTGTGCACTGATGAAATATATAAACGCCGCACTGGAGAAACCAAACAGAAACAGACTTTTTTAAAGGAATAATATAAAATAGGCTGATAAAGTAGCAATCAATCGTTCATTGGCTATGAAAACAGAACATCTTCCATTGTCTCCTATTATATAACTGATCTTTTTCTTTTTCTTTCTCTTTCTCTGTCTGTCATAATTCTTGTAGTATCGATTAATAGAAGCTACATATTACTGCGATTACGATATCATGAAGTTCACTACGACCATTCAAGTAGTTACGCTTTTCACTTTGCTTTCAGTAACAACCAATGCTCTCCCATTCTATAATGATATCTCTTTATTTGAGAAAAACTCCGACGAATTGAGAGTGATTTCAATCAACAAAAATGAATTGATCAAAGTTACTGAGTCTGAAAAATTACAGTTGAAGAGGAAAGGGATTAAATTTTTTGATTTGACTAACCAGTACCAAGACTTACTCATTGATGAATTGTCACACGGAGGAGAATTGTTGCACGTTCTAGAAGGTACAGGGAAGCCAATTTCATCATATACGTATCCTAATTTATCCACGTTCCACAAAGAAAAAGTCAATGATCTAATTCAACAAGTGAACATTTCTCGAATGTACGATAACTTGGAACAGTTCAGTTCTTTCCATTCAAGATTCTATAAAGCTGAAAAATTTATTGACAGTTCTGTTTGGTTATACGATAAGTTACTTGAATTATCATTATTAAAAGATAACTTCAATTTAACCGTAGTTGATCATCATAAATGGCCTCAACCTTCTTATATATTCACTATTTTGGGAACTTCACCAGAAGCGAAAGATGAAGATGAAGATGAAGAAGAAGACAACTTGACCACTATCGTACTAGGTGCCCATATTGATTCCATCAATTTACTATGGCCTAGTATCTTGCCTGCACCGGGTGCTGACGATGATGGGTCTGGCGTGATCACACTTCTTGAGACGTTGACATTGTTGGCCACGAACCCGCACAAGCAATTAAAGAACAACATTGAGTTTCATTTCTATGCCGCTGAAGAAGGAGGCATGCTTGGGTCTCTTGATATATTTAGTCACATTTCACAGCATGAGAAGAACAAGAAAATTGTAGCCATGTTACAACAGGATATGACTGGCTACTCTGCGAAGTCTGTCAAGAAAGGTTATCCCGAACACTTTGGGTTGATTACAGACTACACTTCTTTGAAATTGAACATGTTTTTAAAAGATGTTATTAACACGTATTGCTCGATCCCATATCTTGAAACAGAATGTGGATACGCTTGCTCAGATCACTCCAGTGCAACCCTTTATGGTTATCCTGCAGGATTTGTCACTGAGTCTAAATTTGGACTAGATAGCCCTTATATTCATACTATTCAAGATACCATTGATAAATTGAATTTCTTGCATATTGCAGAACATGTCAAGTTATGTTTAGGCTATATCTATGAATTAGGATCATTTGATCAGTATTAGTTGGCTGGTGATGTTGACTGACTATAAAGTTGTTATATATGTATATATCTAGAGTCTGGAGTCTGGAGTCTGTCTTTACATTCTTTTGGATAATAACTACGCCATTTTTATAAGGTGTTTATTTTTTTTTTTGCTCAGGTTTTCTTTCTTAAGAAAGGGAGAACTCGTCAGTCATAATTCATGTTTTAAAAAAAAAAAGAAGACATAAACCTCATAATGTAAATTTCCTCGTACTAAGATGAGTTTCCTCAAATTGTTTCTAAAAAAAAATATATATAACGTAATAAATGTTAAAACACCCACAAGAAGAACATACAAAAGCCCATAATCAAACATCAGAAAGTAAATTTCAAATCACAACCAAAATCCATAAAAAGAACTCAAAAAAAAGTATAAACGAGAAACAGACATCAAGGTCGTCCCTAATTCAAATCATGCAATTCATTCTCATCTTCTTTCAGTAAGTCTTCATGCGACTTAATTCTGCAACTCAAAACCAACGCCCCAATGCATATCAATCCACCAGCTCTGAAAATCCAGCCTAAAGAATCATCAAACTCATCTTTATTTGAGGTTTTGAAAATGGCAAACAAGAGTGAAGAGCCTAATGATGAGAGCATCTGTGGAGCAGAAACAAAAACATTATGAATTGCTAACAATATACCAGAGTCACATTCCACATAATCGTATTTTCTGATCAGTTTAGGATGTAAATAGAATTCATTCTTGCTGAAGATTGTCTCTTGATCTGAATTTCCAACAAAGCTGCTGTCCGAGTTGAACTCGTCACCTATGTTGTTGTTGTTGTTGTTGATATTGTTGATGTTCAACTGACCCTCTCTAGTTTTCAAGTGTTGATGTGAAATATGAATAGCTTTGATATCTTTGATTCTACTAATCTCTTCACTAATCATAACAAAAGGGATCCAAACGGCACAACCCCATGGGATACCCAAGAAGCCAAACATGACAATTGCTTGCATAGAATCAGTTATGAAAAATGTGCTCAGTGTGGCAATAATGAAGATTGCATGAGAATAAATCCAAACTGATCTTAATGTCAAATGATGGTTATTTTTCACATTTTCCACAATATAAGGCAACACCAAATCGACTACTAGGGTCACTATAGCATGGACTAATAAAGCCAAAGTTCCCCTTCTTGTACTTTCATCAATTAAATATTGCCTTTGATCAGCAGGAAGATTCAGAGGATTGTTGTAGCCTTGTTCGGAAAGATACAACTCACCCACATAAGTGGAAGTGTAAAAAAGCATTGGGAAGTATCCGATCCATGCAAAAAATTCTGCAAAGCAAACAATTTTAACCTGTTTTGGCAGTCTAGTCATTGAGCTTATCACTTGTCTGAAAAAAGATTTAATGACTACAAAAATGTTTGTTTCTTTTTCATCAATTCCCATTTCCTTCAGTTTTTTTTGTTGTTTCTTTCTTTCTGATCTAATAGCCAAATCATATTTCGGATTTCTTTCTTTGATGATAAAACAAGACACAGAAGTCAGTAACACCATGATAATGGCAACTAATATACTCAACACTTTAAATTGAGTATTACCGAAAACGGGAAATAACTTAATCAAATTCAAGCTACCCAACCAAAAGCCAATGATATTGAAAATTCCAATCATTCTAGCAGCCCATGCATTAGCGATTTGCTGTTGATTGGTAGGAACGACATCAACAATCAAGGCTCTACAAGAAGCTTGAATAACAGCGATAGAGAAATCCAGCACATATATACCAATTGAAGCAAAGGGCACTGTCCATTTGTTAATTTTGTCGAGATCATTACCCGGAACAAACCAGCCAACTATACTGGTGGAATGGGATAAATAGAGCAATGATAATACAGTTGCTAAACAACCAGCCAAGATGAAAGGTCTTCTTCTTCCCCAATCCCAATTACATTTGTCACTCATTAGACCCACTAGTGGTTGACCCAATGTACCGGACAATGGACCTGCTAACCAAATCAAAGCTAATATATGCTTTGAAACACCTAGTGAGAGTAGGAAAGGCGTAGCTTCACTAAATTCAACAGACCAAGCTAGTTGTAAAGCACCAACTATCAAAGTAAGTATTATTATGTACCAAGTAGACCTGGTTGGATTGTATAAATTTTCTGTCATAACGTCTATATTCCAATATCTAGGAGACAAGGATCCCGAGTTATTATTATTATTATTGTTGTTGTCGTTGTTGCTAGGATTGTTATTATTTGAGACTTCTTGCGGGTAATGGTTATTATTATTGTTGTCTCCAGGTACGGCAGCAGCAGGAGAAACAAAAGTTGAGGTTGAATCTAGTAAGAGATCAGTTTCCTGTTCGATAACGGGATTGAACTCAGTAGTCATAGCAAATGGGAGTGAATTGTAAGATACAAGTTATATATGTGATTGTAAATGTGGATCATCAAAAGTTACGAAACACACTCTCTGCCGAACAGGACGGAAGCATAACGAATAAATATATATATATACATATACATAAATACACCAAAATATGGATAGGTAGGTGTGGGTGGTTTTAATAGAATAACAATTGAGCAGAGACTGGCCGGTTGGGGTTGCTGAGTTAGCGGAGATGAGGCAAGTGCAGATGACAGGGATGGGTGCGGGTGTGTGGCGGTGCAAAGTGTGGCGCTGAAAAACTGACCCCACATTTGCATATACACATCTCTGCACCACAAGTTTTAGTTGTCGCGTAGTGTAGAGCGCTTACGTAAGGGCATTTTTCGTGTTTGTTGTTTCTGGAGTGGTTTAGTTTGGCTTAGTTTAGTTTAGTTTAGTTTAGTTTAGTTTAGTTTAGTTTAGTTTACTTAGTTATCTTGCATTTTACTCGCTTTTCATCTTGTTGTTTCGAGTAAATAGCTTGTTGCCTTGTCCTTCTTATTATTTATTACTGTCACCATAATGCAGGTTCACAGTTCCGTTCAGAGTGCGCATCAGCATAACTTATTTCAATCTAGCACTCAACAACCGGACCAACTTAGCAGAAAAAGAGACTTTCAAGAATATTCAAAGTCAAATCAATTTCAACTTCCGAGCAATTATCACAGTTTAGAGAATGATTGTGATAGACAGAATAAGAGACTACAGTGCCGTAAGGCCACTTCTGAAATTCATGGTAGGTATTTTCTTTTCCTTTCCTTTCCTTTTCTTTCCTCCTGCTTTATCAGGGCCAATCACTACGAATATGACACTAACCACCGAACTTGATAATTTGTCTCCATTAGCTTACACTGTCTCTCTATTGATGAACGCTTCCAAAGAGTTACAAACTAGAGAAAATTTACAACGCCAGCTTCCTATGACACACTTGGAAACGGAAATGGGTAGTAGTAGTAGTACGGAAGAGCAAGAGTCATATCAACAGAAACCATTTTGGCCCCAATTAGTGAAGCACGTCCAGTATCGGAGCTGATCAGTTCTTCGGTGAATATTGAATGATGGGTATCTCCTATATTTGTGACTAGCTGATATTCAGTGGAAACAAACAACAGTACGAGCAAGAGATCTCTGTCATAAACCAGTCGATAGACTTATCGGCAGACTTATCAGCAGATTATTGCGTCGATTGTCTGCCCCGTGCCCGTATCGGAACTTTCGGCTGGCAGTTACGGCTACAGCGACAGGGACAGTCCCGCACCACGCACAGCACCACGCACCGCACCGGGACTTCTTCCCACACCTGCCAGGCGGCCATTTGTTTGCCCCCGGTGTGTTTTATTAATAACCACGGACAAAATTTTCTATACCATAACAAACAGCGACTATCTGAATCCCGTCCCAAAACAGAGGAAAAATACAAGTAAGTAAACAACAAGAAAAAACAAACATCATCAACAACAATATCAGAACCTGAACTTGATAGAAACTTCCTCTCTACACTCCAATTGTTCTTTAATTTTTCACTATATATTTCTAATTGTGTATGCACTTATATATTCCTATAAGACTTTCATTGTCTTCGTATTATTTTTTGACTACCAACTGCAAATTCTCTCTTTTTCCTTTCTTTAAACAGATTATAATCTAAATATCACCCTCCCCTCCATCTGTCAGTTTTGCATTCCAATCATCTACATCAATTACTAATAAAATTCCAATTTCGAACTGCATCTCAGATAAAAACAATCCAATCAATTATCCAACATGACCACCTTTGAAAAAATAGTAAAAGTATGTATATTATACTACAATTGAATTGAACCGAAATGTGTATATTTTTTTTAAAGTTAAATCAATTGCAGCATGTCATACTAACGAACAAATTCAAATGAATTGATATAGGGTGCTACAAAAATAAAAATGGCCCCTCCTAAGCCAAAGTATATTGAGCCTATCTTATTAGCCACAGCTGATGGTGACAAAAGTGAACATTTTAGAGTAATCATGAAAGCACTAGCTGTTAGGTTAGAAGATTCGGCATGGTCAATTGTTTACAAATCTCTAATTGTTTTGCATATAATGATAAGAGAAGGTGATGAAAATGTCACTATTAATTACCTTTCCAAACATCAACATATGCTAGAATGTAATAATATCAGAAAGGGAGGTTCTTATATTAATAATGGTGGCGAATTGACCTCTTTGATTAATTATGCAAGATATTTGTCAACTAGAGCTACTGAGTTTGGAAGAATCGGTCACGATTATATCAAAGAAGTTAAAAAACCTGTCACATCCTGGTCATCTAAGGATTCAGGTTCAAGATTAAGAACCGTCACAGTCGAGAAAGGCTTACTAAGGGAAATTGAAAGTGTTCAAAAACAAATCGATTCTTTAATTAGATGTAAATTTGCCGAGAGAGAAGTCAATAATGATGTCGTCATATTAAGTTTTAGAATGTTAGTGAATGATTTATTAACTCTATATGAATCTTTAAATGAAGGTGTGATCAATCTGTTAGAACATTACTTTGAACTAAGTAAAGTTGATGCAGAGAGAGCATTCAAAATTTATAAGCATTTCACAAAAGAGACAGACCAAGTTGTATCTTTCTTAAGAGTGGCTAAACATTTAGAACATGTAACCAAATTACATGTTCCAACCATTAAACATGCCCAAACTGGTTTAACCGATTCATTAGAGGAATATTTGAATGATCCAAGCTTTGAAATTAATAGAAGACAATACTTAGCTGAGAAGGAAGCTAAGAAGAGTCACAAGTTGAGTACTATCAAAGAATCCGACTCTTCAACTCAAGTAGATCAACAACCGAAACAACAACCGAAACAACAGCAACAGCAACAGCAACAGCAACAGCAACAGCAACAGCAACAACCTCAACAACCTCAACCTCAACAAGTGCTGTTACAGCAGACTGGTTTCAATCCATTTGCAACTTCTGGTTTTGTGGAATTTCCTCAGAACTTCACTAACCAACCAGCGCAACAACTTCCACTTGTCCAATTAGCTCAATTCACAGGTGTTGGGCAACAACAACAACAACAGCCACAGCAGCAACAACAACAGCAGCAACAACAGCAAATTCCGTTGTCATCTGCATTTACTGGTGCAGGCTTTGTAGGTTATGGAGCTCAGCCTACTCCAGCTCCTCAAGTGCCATATCCTTTGGCTCTACAACAGACAGGGACAAATCCATTCTATGCTCCACAACAACATGTCCTTCAACAATCATCTGCTCCTCAAACTACGGGTAATCTACAAAGATCAAATACAAACCCGTTTGCTCTTTCTGGTAGATCTTTATCATCTACACAACATTCAAATATAGGTAATGCAAACCCATTCTCAATGTCTAGATTTTCCGACAATTCCACCACTACACCATTCACATTTGAATCTCAACCAAAAGAACAAGCTAAGCTTTTACCTACCGCAACGGGAACGAATCCGTTCAGGTCAGCTGAAACTGTTCCGCAAACTGCCTTACATCAACCACTACATCACCAAGGCCCCGTTCAAGAGTTGAAAAGTCAACCTACAGCAGGTGGTTTAGAAAACTTACCAACTGTACCTGTCTTCCCAGAAACTAAACGTGAAGTCTATGAACATCAGTTAAGAGTTCGTGCCGCTCAGGATTTACAACAGCAAAAAGCAACTCTTGAACAACAACAACAACAGCAACAACAACAACAACTGAAACAACGATTCACAGGACTCAATTTCTTTGATCCACGAACTCAACAAGAAAACACATTAAATCCACAAGCTACCAATTTCAACCCATTTGGTCAGCAACCTCAACCTCAACTAGGAGGACAATTCACAGGAGTTCAACAGCAAGGGTTTGCTGGTGTTTCTCAACAACCTACTGGATTTACCAATGGTGCAGTTCAATATCAAAATACGGGATTCAATCCATTCTTTCAACCAACAAACCAACCACAACTGCAGCAGCAGCAGCAACAGCAGCAACAACAACAAACAAATTACGGCGGTCTGTATAATGGACCCAGCCTAATTTGAATGAAAAATCAATGAAAATTGTAAGTTTGACGACAGAATGCTTAATGTTTTTGTTTTTCCACCCTCTGCTTTAGTTATATAGTATAGAATTTGAGTTTAAGTTTGAATTTGACTTCCATTCATTGCCTTGTGTTTTTTTTCCCTATAATTTTTGTCAGTCATTTGTTTTTTTTTGTTCTATTTAAAAAATTCTTCTTTCGTCCCTTTTAATATCTTCTTTATATCTTATATTTCTTTTTTTTTTACCTTTTATTGCATTCTAGTACTTTATTTTTCAACATTGTGCCCTTTGTGTCTACAATTAAAAAATATGATTCTTTAATTGTAGACACTTTAGACGTTTGTTTAAAATCTTGTCAATATGGTTTTGTTAATCCATTGTTAGAGCCTCGTAAGAGCATCGAAAACTTAGGCTAGACTTTGTCATGTTAAAAAAAAAAATTCTTACAATTTATCCATATATGAGAGCATGTTTTGTATCATAACATAAATTCATAAATAATTTTCATTAAAGGGCAAAAATAAATAGAGCAGAAATCCTAGAACTATAAAAATAGAAGGAAAAGAATAAATTGTATTTGGAATACATTGTATTAAAATGGGCAAAATAAAAACGTCAAGGGAAATAAACAGATAAAACTATCTTTTTTCTCTCTCTCATACTCCTCGTAAAACAGACAACTTTAGGTGCAAGATCTATAAAAGAGCTAGCTTTTATTAATATACCTGTCTACCACCACTTCTTAATGTGAAATTTTGAAACACATCAGTGGTTGATCACATAGTCTCTAGCCTTACCATCGCCTGATTCCATGTATTTCTTAATTATATTGTCTTGAGATTGATTAGCAGTATACACATCAGATTTTGTGTAGTGTTGTTTTCTAGCTTCAATGGCCTCTTGATCCAGTTTCGACTTGATGGCGTTTGCGAAAGTTGGTCTAGCGATAAGAGCAGTCAAACCTAGTGGGATAGCAACCAACGAGACACCACCCAAGTATTGTAAAGGAGTAACACCGGCCATTTTTTGATTATTATAATTATTATGTTTGTTTGTTTGTTTGTTTGTTTGTTTCTATATCTGTAGTTTATTAGAAGCTTTAGTATAAATGATATCTAACACTGCTTGATGATGAACAAAAAAGAAAGCAAACTACTTTTTTGGAAATCAATGTGGATAATAGATGAGGAAAATAAGCGTATTTATATGAGAACTTAGACAATTAATTAACTAATTAGGTTGGATCCCAGAAATAGAGATGCATCATGCTCATGCTTATGCCATTTGAAATCGAACGATATATAGATTACAACCAGCAAAAGAGGATAACAGTTTTGGCTTCTTCTATGCCACTCCACACTATGCGGATCTCACCCACAATTTTGTTAAAAAAACGGGTGATTTTTGAAAAGTACACAAAAGGCGGTGCATGTGTGTGATTGAAGTTGCTTTGCCGCCGGAGTTGTACGGGGCGCCCGCTTCTGGCCGACCAACGCAGGGCGGTGACGAGAGAGTTGTCTCATTAAATGCACCTGCTGACGATGAAACGCAGGTCTGCGTGCCTGGCCTGGCCTGGTTCAATTAGTATAATAATTGTTACTGTTTGAATCACTACCGCTTCTGAAAATCATCAGATTTTCCAACGGGTGTTACCTGTTATTCCGTTGATCATACAGTTGAATCTGTTGATCAGTCTCTCTATGCTATATCTTTTAAAAGTGGGAAGCGTAAGATAGTTCCTCCGTGTCGTGATGCTCTCTAGTTGTAAAACAATACTGCATTCTTTAGAGTCTCTCTCTCATCTTGCTGAAATGCTGCCACCCGCATTTTTTTTACTCAAAACTTTACTCTATACACATTCTTGTCTGTTGCTTACTTTAAATATACGGGATATCACTGGAAGAGGCTGGTAGTAACAAGCCGCTGGTATCTAAGTACTGAATACCTTCTCAGCTTCTGAGTCACTACGCCAGCAGAAATAGTGGAGAAATGTTCTCTTCCTTCTTCTGACGATCTGTAGCTACTGTTTTGTTTCATCTGAGATCTTTCACCCAGTGCTTAGTGTCCCATTACAACATTATTGCTGCAGAATACTATCTTATTCTTTTTTTTTCTTTTTTTTTCTTATTACATCTAATAATAGAACATATACTTAGACAATTTTTTTATACATCAGAAACTTTCTCAGCGCTTAAGCTAATGTAGTACACACCCTCTTTCTTGACTTTTCATTAGGATCTTTATTATCATCTCCATTCTCTCTGAATTCATGAATGTGGCTCATACTCCATTGATTCTTAACAAATTTCAAACCTCCAACATTGAAGCCAACGTCACTACTACTCTTTCTCAAGACGCTTCTCAATTGATCTTTCAACTCCGCTAGCTCAACCTTGATATTTTCATCTTTCTGACTGATCAATTCCATTGAGTTTGATTTAATAGCAAAAAACAAGGTTCTACAAATCATGGAAATTGAAGTCAAGTTTTTGTTAATGTTTTGAGGATTAGTCCAGATTCTAATAAACTTCAACAGTTTCACAGTATATGAAAATGGCAGCACAATCAATGCATCTTCTAACTGAGCTGATCTAATCTTAGTCAATATATCCAAGACGTAAACTTCTGCTTCAACATTTAAAGCTTGCAACAATGGGTTTCTCACAGGTTCGATGGGTTGGGTGGCAATTCTGCGTAATTTGAAAGCTTTCAAATCTTTGCTATATTGTTCACGTTCTTCCAAATCTTTACTAGCTAAATCCAAAGCTTCCATTAATTTTTCACCAGATTTAAGAGTTTCCATGGTTTGCTTGGTAACTCTTCCAACATTGTCTTCGATCCCATTCTCGCCATCTTCACCATTGTCGGGTCTTTTAGTGATATCGTCACCTTCTAGAGATTCCAGCAGCTCCTTCTCATAAAGTTGATCCATTTCTTTTTCTCTTTCCTCTTCAAGGAAAACCTGATCATCTGTTTCTTCCCAAACCCTAATACTATGGTCATGTGAAACAGAGACTAAGAATTCACCAGTAGAACTGACAGCCATATTCCAAACTTCAGCCTGATGTGCTGCTAATTTTTGAATGTTCTCAAATTTAACACCATCCCAATATTTGACTAGTCCATCCTTGGAGCAACTGAAAAAGTTTTTGGAGCTTGGAAGGAATTTAACACACATTATCGAGTCTTGATGACCAAAAATAGATTTATGACAATCACCAAAATCCAAACCCCATATTCTGATATTCTTATCTGCAGAAGAAGTAATTATCATCTTCGAATCAAATGAAATATCTATCGATAACACAGGTAATTTGTGACCATATAAACTTAAGAAGAATTTTAAAGTATCAAAAAAGAAAACTTTAACTGTATTATCCATTAGTGCCACAGCTAACAATTTTGCATCTGGTGAAACTTTAACACTTAACACATCGTCATTTAATTCTAAAGTTCTAGTATGGTTCATTTGTAAGTTATTAACGTATTTATTAGCTGTACCTGGAACCAATTCTTGCTCCACTTTAATCTCCCAGAATTTCACAGTCTTGTCGGCGGATCCGGTTAAAATACTTTTACCATCTGGGGTTATATCGATTGACCAGATAGCCTGTCCTGAATGAGCATCCTCAACAGAATGTAAAATTGTCGAAGATGCTAAATCAACTAAGTTCAAAGTACCTTGCTTGGTACCAAAAACGACCAATGCACCACCAGGCAAGAATCTTATAGTTAAAATATGACCAACTTTCTCAAATGTTCTGATACATGACTTAGTTTTCAAGTTCCATAGTTTCAATTGGTTTAAGGATCCAGTTATCAACAATTTATCGTCATCTGAGATATCAACTGCTCTTATATCTTGTCTATGACCTAAGTGATCCAAATTGTATTTTTCCTCCGATATTTTGTCTGTTGGTTTATGTTTCTTGACAACTTCCGGAATAGGAATATGGTAATAGATAACAGAATTATTTGTCAAAGTCAACACAAGATCTAGTTTCCTATTGTTGGACAAACCCCATGATGTAGATCTAACTCTTGACTTGTCTGAAAATATGGTCGTGAATGACGAAACTAAGATTTGCACTTTAGAATCTGCTATCGATTTTTGTATTTCTTCAGGAGACATTCCTTTATCTTTCAATCTGTTTTCTCTCTTTAATATAGCTTTAGTAATTTCTTTATCTGAACGTAGTCTGAAAATTTCCACCATTTTATCACTATTGGAAACAAAAAAGAATTCACCTTGATTAGTCATTCTAAAATCTATGTTCAAACCTCTTGATTTACTTTGTTTATCAAATGAACCTTGATCAATAATCTTGGTATCTTGTTGTTTCAAATCAATCTTCCAAACTTTCAACTGATGTTCCATACCACTAGTGACACATAACTCTTTGGTGGTGTTTAATCCTAAAGACCAACATTCACCTGTATGTGCCACATGAGTTTCAATACATTGCTGTGCTTTTAAATCCCACAATTTAATAAGACCATCTTTAGAAGTACTGATCAACCAGTCCTCAATATCATCAATATTATTGTTTTCTAATTCACTTAGGAACGATATCCCAGTGATTTGGTCTCTATGTCCTTTTAACTTAAACAATCCAACTTCACCAATAAGATCCCAAACGATAACATCAGTATCTTTAGAACCTGAAGCTAATCTGGTACCCGATCTGTCAAACTTAAGCATTGAAATGGCAGATTTATGACCTGTGAAACTAATAATTACAGACGAAGAAGCAGTATCCCAAATCTTAATTGACCCATCACTATGGCCAGCTGCTATTATTTTGGAATTAGGTTCGTACTCAAGATAAACCACTTGAGCAGGAGCACTTTGAGACGACGAGTCTAAAGCTCCGGGATTGACACCATCTCTTAGTCTCTTGATCAATTCACCAGTCTTTATATCCCAGAATAATATCTCTTCCAAACCTGCGGTGATCACTTGACCTACACTTTTCTTGTTGGAACTTGGAGGGGGTAAATAGATTGAGTTTGAGTGGGATGCAATGACACCCATGCAATGCGCTTGCTCATAACGTTGATATGACTTGACCATTAATTAATAAATACTACCGTTGAGTGATCTTTATAAGCTGTTTTTTGACTATTACACTTGAATGAAGTTGCTAAAAAGTGTACAAAACAGACGATTTTTCAGTAGAAAAGCTGTGAAAGTTGATATATTTCAAAATAAAAAAAAATAAAAAAAAAATCACTAGAAAAACTGATTTTGCACACGACGTCACAGAGTCATCTCTGCACCACAATTACAGTGCTTATCTTTGTCTGTTCATTAAATTACACTGATTAACTATATTAACTATACTAACTACGTTGTTGTTGTTGTTGTTGTTGTTGTTGTGGAGTGTGCTTACGACTCCTCATCCTTCTCTTGCAACCACTCTACAAACTCGTCCATCAACACAGGCCATGACTGGCTCTCGTCATACTTCTCAAACTTAGGATCCTCCTGGTATTCTTTCAAGAATGGTAACATCATATACCATTGATCTCTCGTTATGCTTTTTTTATATTCATTCTCGATAAAGCCAATAAAGACATCCAACTGTACTTTGTACTTAGGTGGGATCATTAATCTCCAATATTCAATAGCAGTATCGTATGGTATGTTTTTCTGGTTTTTTTCAAGGATGAATTTGTAGGTAAACTGATAAACTTTCTTGAAATATTCTTCGTCAAGTTCCAGGTTTCTTTGTAGATTATCTTTGATGTACTCTATCATCCCGTCTAAACTGATACATCCCACCTTGGTCCAATTTCTTAAAAACGGTTCTTCTTTGAATAGTCCAACCGAAGGAGACTCTAGAAATTCAGCTAACGCTAACACAACCAATTCTTCCGGGTCAAGTCCTAAATCTTCAAGGTAATCCAATGTACCGTCAATTCCAATAAATGGTTTACCCAATGCATCAAGCTGTTCTATAGTAAATAAGTCGCTCTCAACAAAGCAGATTTGTGTTAGTAAAAAACATCGGATCATACCAAAGAGAAAATCCACTCAATCTCGCTTTCTCTTTCAAGATTCTAATAAACTTACGGTCTTTATATTTATCAAAAATGCCTTTTAAACGAGGATCAACAGGCAAAGAAGAAGAAGAAGAAATTTTTGATTTAGAACGTGCTAGTATTCCATCCGCTAGATGTATGTTGGAAAAATAGTCATTCACTGCTTGAGTAATTGAATTCTGATTTCTACTCAAGAAAAACGAGGCAACTTCTGCGGAATCAATGCCTGTCACTTCTAAGAACTTTTTTAAAGTTGCTGGCCTGGAGGACATTATGTGCTTTACACTATCCAAAGCTAGGTTCATATATAAATCGACAGGCCTCCGCCATTCCTCTTTGCTATCCAACCAACTAACCAACCAACTGCCTACATTTCACCCAAAAAGGTCAACTTACCGAAAGACTCCAAGAAAAACTGCCAGAATACAATCATGTTCAGTAAACACGGTTCTTTGTTTTGTTTAAGACAAACAACAACACATTGAAGGATTAAACTACAATGAAGTACCTCTCTTGTGGTACAACCGTGGAGGGAAATTTACGATTCTGGATTTGATGGAAGACCTCACTAGGTGATTAGCTATACTTTAAGGAAAATACAGTTTTCATTTTCAGAGGAGCTTTAATCTCGTAATTCATGAAACGCTCAGCAGAAGCCTCCACCAGTTCAGATCAATCTCATATAACCTCCAACATGGTATCCTTGCAGTTAAATTCACAGCATTTCATCAACGTTTTCAAACCACCAAGTGTCAAGTATAGTTCTCCAGACCAGGATGATCCATCTTCAAACAAGTCGTTGGTCTTGGATTGGTTGTCTGAGATGATAATCAATTATAACCTTGAGATTAATGAACCTTCGCTACGTGTGAAGAATTCTCTTCGTAATATAGGAGTAGGAAATGAGGAGTTATTTGATAATCTTGTCGCCATCACAAGAAGGGAGCTAAATAAACAAGGTTTCTCCATTGCTGGCTATATAAATGACTCATCATCTGATAAACTAATGGATTTGCACATACTGTTCGAATGGATCGTGACTGTTAAACAGAGGCTAGAGTATTGTTATACATTATTAAATCTGTCACCTGAACAAATAGGACTACTAGAAAGGGTCTCCAACTCGATATTTCAAAACATAATGAACAATCCTCTTGTCTGGAACGTTATTGAACGGTGGTACCAGTTGGGACTTTTTGCACCTTCTGATACACTTGATCATACACATTTATATGAAGCTTCAGAGATATTCAAAAATATTGACTTGGCTGATGAGTTGACGCGTTTGATTTTGAAGTTGATTGGAAACAAAATTTCGTTATATGTCAAAAATGAATGTTCAGGTGTCTGGAATCGTCCCGTGCTAACAAGTTTATTAGATTGGATACACAATGATTTATACGTCAAGTTACAAACCATAGTACCTAATAGTCCGTTTGATTCTGAATGTTTAAGAAACCTAATTAAAAAAGAATTGGTGGAGCTAAGAATTACAGAGAGTTTTGATGTGATTCTTGAATATCCTGAATCAATATTTGCCCTTAAGGAACTCAGGGAAAGTTTATCCACTGATGATCAAAAGACTAAATTGGTGAATTACTTCATTCGACTATGCAAGGAAAGACTTCTACATGCTGGTGTTAACACCGTAGATATTATCAAATGTTATATTTCCACCATAAGATCATTCTTGATTATTGATCATAGAGGTGTCTTGTTGGACAAAGTTTGCAGACCAATAAGGACGTACCTCAAAGAAAGAGAAGATACCATCGAAAGAATTGTGTTTGCATTATTAAATACTACTCAAGAGAACAAACTAATTGAATTGGCTATTGAACTTCGTAAAAGTGGAAATAAAACTGTGCCTCTACATGAATTAGAAAGAAATTTGGATTGGGTACCTGACCCTGTCGACGCTCTACCTGATTTTCGCAAAGGTGTAGTGGAGGATGTTGTCGAAGCTCTGATTTCTATATTTGACTCCAAGGACGTCTTTATAGGTGAACTGGTTAAAGTTTTCTCCGAAAACTTACTCAGTATTACAGATTATGACGTAAAGGAAGTTTATAGAAAACTACAATTGTTGAAATCTAGATTTGGTACTTCGAAATTTAGTTCTCTCGATGTTATGCTGAAAGATGTAATACAAAGTGGGAAAATTGATAATGCTATCAATTCAAAACTTATTCATTCCTCAATCATATCTCATCTTTATTGGCCTGAACTACCACAAGCGACATTCGATATACCTGACAATATTAGAACAGAGTTGAACAATTTTGAGTCTAAATTCCGCACAACAAAAAAGGGTAGAAAGTTAACGTTAATCCCATCTTTGGGTCTTGTTGATATAGACATCCAGTTGAAAGATCGAACTCTGAATTTCAAAGTGTCCCCAGACAAAGCTGCCATACTGTACATGTTTCAGAACGAGTCTGAGGGAGCTGAACTTAAACTAGGGGCTATTTGTATGAAGCTTCACATGCCTCTAAAACTTGTCCACGAAGGTGTTGCATTTTGGGTGAAAAATGGCGTTTTACATGGTTCTGGAATAAGTTACAAGGTTAGGGAAGAACTGTAAAAAAAAAAAAAAACTACTGGATAGCTAATGTTCTTATGCATATTTTAATTGGATTAAAGATACTAATGAATACATACTTTACTATACAAATACAATGTGGCTATTTTATCTCTTTAGATAAAAGTTTTTCAACAGTAAACAAAACATCATCTCCAAGTGTACTCTCTTCTATTGCATCTGCTTTGTAAGAAGGTTTCGACAACTTTTCTTTCAAAGCCTGATCTAGCAAGTGCCTCAACTTGGTAATGAGAACACCATTTTTACACCACGTTCTGATAGGCAACCAACCGTCTATAACAATACCTGGTGACGGCTTCCCATCCAAAATATGACTCAAGTCATAAGATATCACACCACCGAAGAGAAGTACGGATAGTATCGAAGTCGGTGTTATCTCTCTCAAGAACAACATGGAAGTCACCTGGGAGGAGCCATAGGCCACAAACGATGACGTCAAACTACCTTGGGTGTTGGAACCAGAGCCTCCAAGGTACGGCTTGAAGATATAGTTGTCATTATCATCTACTATGACATCATCTTTTGAAACTTCACCATTAGGATTCTTTGGATTGAATAATGTGGATGATGGATGCAAGAACGCTCTAGTGGCTGGCAACAACTGCTCGTTTTTGTCACCGTTGGTTTCTTTTGATTTTGGTTGAACTTTCTCCTTGATATACTTTTCATTTCTTATCCATAATTTAATCTTTTTAGCGTCAGGGTCTACTGCAACCGACCCAACTGAGGTAGCAATATATTTGGGATCAGGTAATTGAACTCTTGCTATTTGAGGATAGGAGGCCGAAGTAATCAAAGAATTTAGGATCTTGAGATTACCTGAGTTTCTATTCAGTTTCTTATAGAACAAAGAGTTACTTGAGTAATCTAATGGAATGAATCCTAAATCTTGTAAAATGGAAATGTACTGCACTTTAGAAGACTGAATTTCATTCATTTTCAAGTAAGACAAGTAGTTTTCGTCAAGCCATTTACGACGCTTGTTACGATCTATCTCGAAGTATTCATTATAGGCGTTCAATATGGCAATCAGGTCACCTTGTCCCTTAGCAAAACTGTTCTGTATTTTCTTCACCTGATCTCTATTTTCATTTCTAGTCATGAAAGGATTACCAGTAACACTGATAGCAGCTAAAGTCAAGCAACTATCCAAACATCCAAACAAAGTACCAAACAGTAGCAACTTCCCTGATTTCATGTCCGTTGGGAGCAATGATAGGTAAGCACCTAAACTTGTCAAATGATCGTTGTGTAAAGCTCCAATCTCAGTTAATATTTGTCTGGAACTCGTTACGTTTTCTAAACTTGGAGGGTCTAATCCCATCTTTAAGAATTCAAACACGTTCTGAATACCCATTGATTTAACAACCAAATAAATATTTTCTAACCTTGTTCTTTTGATTTCAGGAATTGGATGCTTCAACATAACTTGATTTTCAGTGCTCTCTGAGAATAATTTATAACAATTACCGGAAGTAACACGACCAGCTCTACCTCTTCTTTGCCCGACCTCAGCTTGTGATGCCCAGTTTTCAACAAGTTTTGAAGAGTTAGATTGTGAGTCATAGTAGACATTTTTTACTCTGCCCGTATCAATAACTACGACAGCATCAGGAATGGTGATGGAGGTTTCAGCGATGTTAGTGGATGCCACAATCTTTCTAAGATCTCTTGGAGGATTCTTAAAAATCTTTTTCTGATCAGCAGAGCTCAATGCAGAATGTAAAGGTAATGTCCAATACTTATCTTTTCCCTTCTCTTGAATTTTCCTGATACACTTATTGATCTCCATCACACCAGGTAAGAAAATCAATATAGAGCCTTCATTAGATTCAGCATCTAATTTTGTATTGATATTGTCAACAAGATCGGCTATCAGGTCATAGTTAATATTTCCCAATTGGAAAAATTTAGAATCAGCTTTTGGCTTAATCACTTCGTTATTATAGGTCGTGATAGAGAATTGTAAATCTTCTAAGATAGTATCAAGGTAATAGTCCTTGATGGGGAAAGTACGACCTTCAATGTGTACATGTGCTATTGTTGAGCTGAAATAGTTCTTGAAGATGTTGATGTCAATAGTGGCTGACATCAAAATAATTTTCAATTTAGGATATTTATTGAGAATATTTTTCAAGATGATCAATAGAAAGTCACTATCAATTGATCTTTCGTGAACTTCATCAATAAAGATGTACCCTAAATTTTCAAAAAATGATTTATCACGCTTATTGCCTTCTTTACCGACCAAACTTTGGATCATTCTTAGAAGTACACCTGTAGTCACAAATGAAAGTCTTGTATTCTTACCAGTATTATTCTCACCTCTAATAATGTAACCTGTCTCGTTACCACACTGGTCAACTCTTTCATCGGATATTCTTTCAGCTAAACCTATGGCAGAGATACGTCTAGGTTGAGTACAAACTATATTAGTCTGGAAGTCACCTTGTTGATTCAAATGGTCCAAAAGAAACTGAACAATTTGAGTCGACTTACCAGAACCAGTTTCACCAGTGACTAGACAGACTTTGTTGTGATTAATGACATTAATCAACTCTTGCTTCTTCTTCCACGCGGGTAAGCTTGTTCTGTTTGTAACTGACTTTTTAAATTCTTTAGACTCTATGCGAACTTTGTACTCATCGTTTAAACGTTGAATCTCAGATTCCGTTCTAGAGAATACTTTTCTGGGACGATTATTTGATTTAGTAGGCTCAACAAAAGATGGATCTTCTGAAGCAGTTGATCTTACATGAGCTGTTTCAGAGTCAAACAAAGGACCTGGATTTGAGATGATCGAAGAGATATTTGTTTCCAACCATTCAATACAGGAAAACAAAAATGACATTCCTATGAGACCATCATTGATAATATGTTTAAGTAAATTGGCAATGATTGACACTTTAATATAATTGGCTAATCTGTAAGATTGATTTATCACAACTAAATGTAGTCCAGGAATTTCTTGTGGATAATTTTCTGATTTATAAGCTCTTAGAACTAATACTCCAGAATCAATATTTTCGGGATTGAGTCTAATTTCAAGAATGTTGTTACTTTTCACTTTAATTTTTTCATCACCGTAAATCGCTTTCAAACTTTCCACTTCTTCATTCCATATTTCCTCTGATTCAGGCTCCTCAATATTATTCTTATTGTGGTAGTTAATTAAGTCTGTAGTAAGCAGAACACCAGCGGCCACTTCATTCATGTTACTTGCTTTTAATGCACTTTCAATCTGATCCTTACTGAATCCGCCTTGAGCTAGTCTTTCAATTATATACTCCTTTTTAATGTCCTTAGAGATCTTCAATTGAATTTTGGAATCTTTGTTATCTTTTGCAAATACAGACGGAAGATCATCGTCAGGGACATGGAAGATCAACCATTCTAAACTATCTGTAAAAACAGATGTGTATTTTAATGCTTCTTCGATATGAGATGGTCTGAATCCAATTTTTTCCAATAGATGAAGATATGAATTTTCAAATCCAGTATTCGCATCATTTTCATCATTTTCTAACTTTTCTTCGGACCAATTTATATGATTTTTGATTGAATCTTCAATTGCTTTTCTAGAGTCAGGATCCAAATCAATGAAAACTGTGGTATCCCAAACTTTTTTAGGGAATGAAACCTGATTCAATAGTCTTTTATCTAAATCGTTTTTGACGTTCTTATTACCAGCTTTGATAGGAGAACTACCTTTATGATCCTTCAAGCTGTCTGTATTATGGATACCACCACTGATGGTAATTGAAGGCTTGACAGCTTTTTCCTGTTGTGCAGCTTTGGTAGCTTTTTCTTTCTCTATCTTTTGCTGCAATTTTCTTTTCTCCAAGACAACAGAAAAAGGGTCCGAGTTGTAATGAAATCTTGCAGCTGGCTCATTTTTCGCCACAAGTTGCTTTTTTTCTTCTTCTAACTGACCCCACAAAGATCTATGGTTTGGAGGTAACATTCTATAAATATTTTTATCAGATGCAATACGATAAAGTGCATACGTGGCAGCATAATGCCTTGCCTCTAATGAAGTGCTTTCAGGTTTCACAACCGATGAAGGAGGCATTTTGACTGTGATTGTTTCCTGGGTTTTTGGATTGGTCCAAGACAGAATCGCTGTAGCAACGAATCCACGTTTGCTCTTATCCATGGTGTATTCAACTTTATTCCATTTTTGTTTCTGACAATGTTCATGGAGTAACGATCCTGGTAGTTTTCCAGTCCATTGATTAGATTCAGCTACCAAAGAACGATTCTGTACTCTATGTGATGGAGTACCAGCAGTCAGTCCTGGCTCCACCTTCTCTTTCTTGGCCGCCTTTTTATCCTTTTTGGTAGGTTCAGGAGGAATACTTGGCTGACTGTTTTTAGATTTTTTCACCATGTTAATAGAAGTCCTTAATGAAGCTGTTAGAGAAACTTTTAGTATGGGATTACTGTCTAATTTGTCATATGGGCTTCTCTCAGCTTGCCTACAAAATCTTGTATATCTGGATTGAGCAGTGAGCATTGGAAAGTTTCCAAGATACAGACACAGGACATGAAAAAAAATTAGCAGGACGGTGCAAGAATAATAATATATTTAGGAAAAGCGGCTCGGTGGCTTTATATTGTACCAAGCAGAGTTCAGTCGTTAATTATCAAAAGTTATCATTGGCAAGAGTCTATACCAGTATATACATATATTCACGTGTCTAGGAATCAATTAGTGAACTAATACATATTTGATAAGCTGTTAAACTTAATAGAAATAATAGTGAGACTAAAAATAAGAATAGAGAGTGACGTATTTATCAATATAATATAGACTTAATATAATACCATCTATTAGTAATATTATTATTTATAATTATTTATATAATAACGAATTTTTTTATATACTCGTTGTTAATGTTTTTTCAAGTAAGTGTTCATAATTTAAATGCATTGGAGCATTTTCAATTAATCATCTATAACTAATATTATTTACGACATTCTTTAATATCTGCATCAACAATATTTTGATTCAAGCCCACTTACCTAACAAGGCCATGATACCTGCTCCCAAACACATGACGACATAAGCCCAAATCATTTTCTTGAATTTTTCTTCTCCTTGGAACTCTCTACTAAATAAAAATTCATGAGCCATCAATTCAACTAATCCAGTATAGATCAAGATACCAGCACTGATAGCGTCAAAAACACCATTGGTAATCAAAGAAGTTCTAGAACCTGTTGGGTAACTGTGTCTAACGCCTAAACCAATAGCAATTGCAATTGGTGTAGTGAGTGCATAAGCCGATGATAATGACCATGGAATATAACGGTGCCTTTTAGGCCATGAAATCATGGCAACACGGGACCCAACACCAAGTCCTTCAAATAGTTGATGGAAAACGATGACAACATACAATGTCTTGAATTCATCACCAGCAACAGCTAAAGTCAACCCGATGAAAACAGAGTGGAAAATAACACCGAAATCAAGAACAAAGACATTCAGCAATTGTCCCATATACTTGTCATCATCAGCTGTTGATTCTTGATCGCTGACTTCAGATTCTTCTAGGTCTTTAGTCAATGCATCATCTTTGGAAGCTGGGGAACTTTTATTACCGCTCAAGAAAACACTTTCATCTCCAAAATGAGAATGTTCATGAGCAGCTTCTTGTGGGTCTTGCGGTAAATATTTGTTTTCAAACCATCTATAAGCGATCAATTCAGCAAAAAACATCACCATTAATGAAATCAAACAAATAGCGTATGCCATTGGGTACTCTGTGAAAGGAGCACCTAAACATTCAGCACCCAACGAATCGGATGCAGGTTCGAGTAAATGAATAAAAGCAGTTGCAATAATGACACCTGATCCAAAATACTTAGCAATGAAAAAGCACCAAGGTGGCATACGTATAAACGAGTATCGTGATGAAAGGAGGGGAAAGAATGCACCAAATGCAGAAGCTACCATCACAACAAAAACAGCTGAGATACGAGCTCCCCATAGGGTTCCATCATAATCGTTTCCAGCTTCACACCCTCCATCATCGTCACCATGTCTAGCGATAAGGCTAAGGATTGTATCAGCACCAGTACTCATTATATTACCTATAGTTATTCTATTTATTACGGTCTATCACTTGGTATTGATACTCGATGAAGCAAAGAAAAAATTAAGAACATACAAGGCCAACATAGTTAATCGTGTGTCTATTTATATTAATTAGCCTGATAGATGAAAAATCCAGCATAACGGATAAAATCGTGGAAAAAAAAAATTAGCCTGCTTTAAAGAACCTTGATGGTTATTATGTGGGCTACCAAACAATTGCAGAGAGAAGAAGAGAGCCACAACCGTGCTGCCGTTCGTAACCAGGAGGGTTGAAAATGCGGATTTTCTATGTTCTGCGCTACAGACGATCGACTCTTCGCCTGACATAAGCGCCAAACAGAATCGACGCAACTCGACGCAACTCGACGCAAAAATGATCGTAAGGGTAAAAATATGGCTGTGTAAGGAGATATCACATAATCTGATATCTCCTTCCCTGCTGAAATAAACCCTGCAGATCGTTCTTTGTGTAGTTGTACATAATAAGGGGCCAAACAGCGTGCTCGCTGGCTCCAGGAAGACAGGGCTTCAACTTTTGCCTCCACGACTACAATATTTTCTACTCCTCGGTGGGGGAACTATTTTCATGCTACTACATGAAAGTGTGGAAAAGACTCTTACTGCTGCCAAACATGATTTTTTGGATGTGACAACAACTCTTAATCTTGGATTACTGATCTTTTAAACTCGAATTTCAAAAGACGCAATAAATTAGAATTTTGTTCGCCACACCGAGGCCTCTTATCTTTGCAGGCGAACGGCGTACTTCTGTCTGCGCGTTCAGATCTGGTGCAAGATTCGGCCGCGCGCAAGTAGATTGAGGCCCACCCAACTACAAGTATAAGTCGCTCAAGAGGTTCTCTCCTTATTTTCATGTATTACTCTTCTTAATGAAATAGTGAAAATCAATCAAAAAGAAAATTTCAACACCATCAAAATATGTCAGGGGGACCTCCGTTTGCAGTTGAAAACTGGGAGAAAGTTGCTGAGACAAGAAGAGCTCAAATTGTTATTCCAGAGGAGTTAAAGCTTTCTGACGAGATTTTGCAAACAATCAGCAAGCACTCAACACAATCAGTAATTGATATTCCTTCAAAGTGTGGATTACTCTCTGAAAGAGATCTTGAAATTACAGAAACCACCACGACCCCACTTTTGAAGAATTTGAGAGAAGGAAAATGGTCAAGTTATGAAGTGACTTTAGCATTCTACAAAAGAGCCATAATTTCACATCAACTTGTTAACTGTTTAACTGATGTATTTGTTGAAGAAGCTTTAGAGGCTGCCAAAAAAGCCGATGAATATCTTGCACAGCACAGAAAACCTATCGGCCCACTTCATGGGTTGCCTGTATCTTTTAAAGACTGTTTCAACCTGCAAGGTCACGATACAACATTTGGATATGTTTCTTGGTCAGGAAATGTTGCTGAAAAGGATGGATTAATTGTTCAATTGATGAAACAAACTGGTTCCATCCCATTTTGTAAGACTAACGTTGCACAAGGTTTAATGAGTGTGGAAAGTTCAAACAATTTGTTTGGAACAGTTTTAAATCCTTACAATCTATCATTAACTGCATTTGGAAGTAGTGGTGGTGAAGCAGCGTTAGTTGCAATGAAAGGTAGTCCTTTAGGTTTATGTACTGATGCAGGTGGATCTATTAGATTACCTGCCCACTCAAATGGTATTTATGGATTCATGTGTACTACGAGAAGAATCACAAACAAAGGTATAGGCTTGGACTTTCCGAATCCGTTATCATGGGTCGAACCTCAATTCGGTCCAGTGACAAATGATGTAGAATCTTTGGAGACTTGGGTTAAAGCTTTAATTGACACAAATATGTCTAAGTACGATTTCAGATGTTGTCCACCAAATTGGGACAGTTCTGAATTACCTGACATGTTATCCATTGGATTCCTTTACGATGACAATGTTACTGATTTGACTCCTCCCATGAAACGTACTTTGGACATTGCCTTCAATAAACTACAACAATCCCACAATGTTAAGGTTATTAACATTGGTGATTTACATAGAAAAATTACAGAGACCATTTTCTACTTATTTGCCAGTGACGGTGGTGCCACGTATATTAAGTCACTGAAGGCCAGCGGTGAACCAGCCATTCCTAGAACAGGTGGTTCACAATCACAAGGTCCTATGACTATAGATGAAATACGTGCATTAGAATCCAAAGCAGCAGGGTACTGTGATGAATATCTTAAGATCTTCCAAGACAATAACCTTGATATTTTGATTACTGCTTCTTCCCCAAACCCTGCCGCTCCTCATGGACAATATTCAACCAGCTCACTATCCGCCGTGTATAATTTGTTGGGTTATCCTGCAGGCATTATTCCTATTACTAAAGTTGATTTAATCAAAGACGCGCTAACTTCTGAGTACTCAGAGAAGAAGATAATTCCTGATCTCGATGTTTTCCCTGTCGTCCCTTATGATAAATACGACAGCTATATCAAAAAGGAGCTTTACACTGACGTGGAAAAGTTCAAAAATGCCCCAACTTCAATTCAAGTGGTTGCTTCGAAGTACCAGGATGAGAAGTTGTTGAAAGCTATGAAAGTTATCGACAGTGTTTTGAAGTCTTCCTAAGATGTGTGCTGTTATAAATTTCTACCAGTCGCTTGCCCATGTGTCTACCTTTTTCACTTTTTATACGATAATTATTTTTTGTAAAGCCTTTTGAGAAATATCTATGCTGGTAGTATATAATTTCGCATTCTTGTAGAGAAATAACGTTTCACTTCAAAACAAATTTGTTAGCCAACCTTTTTATCTCTTTTCGACTAGAGTAATTACAATCTCATGTATTTTCGTGTCTTATCAAACCTCGAACCGGAGATATGACAGATTTGTCTTTCTGCCTTAATTATAAATTATCCTTAATTAGAGAATAATAGAAATGAATAAATAATGAT
>PPKM02000104.1:0-31253 GCA_003707685.2 Ogataea pilisensis
TCCTTCATCATCGTCATTCTCATCGTCATCGCCATCGTCATCGTCATCGCCATCGTCATCGTCAACCAAAGTATCTTCACTATCGTCGCCAGGATCATCAATCACTATACTTTCAATTTCTTCTCCTTTATAAGCAACTTCCTGATCAGCACTATCTTTCAATCGTTTATATTTCATTGCAAAGTGAACAAAAACGTAGTTTTTGATTGTGGTTGATTTCATTCTGTTACGTTTCTTTGAATTGATCCATCCCATCGTAGAGTAAGTTCTTTCACAGGTCATCGAGTTAGGAACAACATCCATCAAACGCGTAGCAAATGCAATCAAAAGAGGGTATTTCGGATTCTCTGAATTCCAGAAAAGCATGTTGTCCTGAACACCAAATGAACATCTTTCCTCCATGAACTTTTCAAACTGTAAGTCAACCCTTTCATAAAGACTTAGTTCGCAAGACTCCTGTTGTGATCCATCTTCTGTTGGAGGATGTACACGGAACATCTGTTTCATGTCTTTCATTGCTTCTCTTAATAATTTTTTAGCAACGTCGGACGGACGGTAGTAAACAGAGACATCAAAACATAAAGACAATAATGCGTACGGAGACTCAATGTACTTCTTGAAATTCGTTTCCAAAGTAGAAACAAACTTTGCACTCTGTCCACACCGTAATTCACTGGATAATAGGCTTTCAAGTAGCTTTCTGGCCATCACAATGAACCCACTAACGCTTTCAGAGAGCCTGTATCTGGGAGATTCTGTTGATTTGATCAGCATAACCAGCGGTCTTAATATTTCAACTAGCTCACTTAGCCTATCCCAGAACAACTTATTCAATATGTAGGGTTCAACTTCTTTCGTTGCTTTTCCTTTTTTCATCATAACTAAACATAGAAGTTGAGCACGGTTGAGTAAGACCCTTTCCATAACATTAAATGAGCTTGAAAACCTTGTTGGAGAGCCCTTACAGAATTTCACGACAGACTCCTTGGGAAAAATCCTTTAACATACTACTGTGATTGAAGAGAAAAGCAATTTCGGATGTCGCTTTCACAAGTTCTTGAACCTTTGAAAAGGACATCAACTGCTTAAACAAAAGGTCGAGTGTGTGAGTAACACATCCTAAGGAGATAATATGTCTATGTTTCTCTTGGATTATCTTCTTCATTTTTATCATGCTGGATGAATTATCTGTAACAATGGCTGCTACTTTATTGTGGATCGGAAATCTAGCATTTCTTTGAGGTATGTCCAAATCAAAAAAAGCCCTTTCTTCATACTTTTCAAGTACAGACAATAACTTTGAAGCCAGAGCGGTAGAAGTACTTCTAGTTGAGCCCATTGAGAATGCATCAAGAAAGATTTCCATCCCCTTTTCATTGACACAGTTAACAGCATAAATTGATTCATTAGATTCACTTGTCCAACGGTCGACAACAAGAGTCAGTAAATTAGAATTTTCAACAATATGTTGACACTCATCTCTAGCATTCTCTACCAACATAGGAAGATATTTACTTTGAAATTCCGTATGACGAAATGATACAAAGCCTGGAATCATCTGAAAAAGTTTAAGGAGAGATGGATTTGAAAGACTGTTAGGAGAAAAACCACATTCAACAAACGTTGAAGCTATATATCTTTTAAGTTCATCTTCCTTTCTCGGGGCAAGCAGACCGTATGATGTTAACTCTGCCCCATTTTTTGGACTACCCACGCGGAGGTTATCCTTGAAGATAGTACGACATTTCTTAAATTCTTCTTTCTCTGCTCTGGCAAAGTTAGGACATTTGGTAGCTAAATGACAGATCATGTCCTCGTTTGGTCTATGCCGAACTCTGCGTGAACAGAACTTACAAATGCTTCTGCATCGGGTCCCAAAAGTAAAAAATTGACTAACGTAGTTTTTTGGTCGGCCTACTTTTTTTGGGATCTTGCTTGATGTATGAGCGGGATAGGAATTGAGGCCTGATGCCACTTTGGATCTAATTTATTCACGCTCAAGTGGTAAAATAAGTCAAAAGCTTGCAATAGTTGAGAGTCAGGGAACAATATTTCACCTGTTTAAACCCTCTCGTTATAATGTTGTATAGAGAATGATATCTAAACTCTGATAGAAAAGCTTGGTATTCAATGTTTGAATATTAGAATGACGAAAAAAGCCTTTAAATAGAAGAAATATTAATGATTTATAAAACGACAAAACACGCTTTCCTAACCGAATCCCGTACGCGTCACGAGTTTAAAATTACGATTCGCGATTGACTGTTGAGCTCTCCTTGTGATCTTCTTAACAAAGCCGCAATAGTCTTTAAAAGTGACAGAAACTGTTTCCTGCGAAATTCCAAAGTCACCTCCAAATAATTACCGCCAATTTTTTACGCAATTGAGTTTTCGCGCCAACACTAAGCTAGACCAGGCCAGGGTGTTTGAACAACCACAGCCCTTTCAGGGGACGACGGGCAGGAATTCTTTTTGACAGACACCATCGCGCACGACGTTTAGTGTCCTCACCTCACGATGATCCGAGATGCACACGCGGTCCTTTGTAATTTCCTTCCCGCCACTCGCAGACAGAAACCGTGTGGGGCTGGGGCCGAAGGTGAACCTTTGAACCACCAACAATGGCTGAAAACTAATAATATAATACCCTACCTAACCACTGTTTATTCGTTGTCTTTGGAGACTTCCGTTTGATTCAGTGTTCGATTTACTTATGCATAGACATTTTCTGAATGTGACGCTGTGAGTGACACTAAAGTGGAGCGAAAAAAAAAGCAGATTGACATAAAGATTATGTCTACTATATAAAGAGTGCTGGCCTATTTAATTGAGTCTAGTTCAGTTTTTCTCAACAACTTGCGTATTGTTTTAATGTTTATTATTCAAGTCATTATAATAGTAATGTGTCCATATCCAAAGTAACAACATGGGCAAGAAGATACATTCACAGTAACTGATTGTTACCATCGTTTCATATCCCATATAATATGAATTCCACCAGTCACGTGTCACCAGTCACAGTCTTCCCAAAACGGAAACCTGCAGCAAAACACGGGCTGTGCAAAGTCGTGTCTAATATCAATGATTATATCAGCAACAATCGTCGTTTTTCTTACGTAACTGGATGCACATGGTGTTGACTTTCTATGTTATTTTCAGCTACAGACTGTTTAATATCTCGTAATCATCATCATCAACTACTCAGTTAGATCCCTTTTTGAAAAGCTTTCCGAAACTCTTAAAGTTCTCATTGATATTCATCTTATTATCGTTATTGATGTTGAAAGTCTTTGCAATGTTCTTCTCAAACTGATCTCTAGTATTAAGTAATGACTGTTTATCAATTTTAAAATTTGGATTCGAGTTGTTGAAGAAGTTAGTTATACTTGTGCCAACTTCACTTGTCATAGGGTTTGGCGATGTTGACAACGATTGATTCAACTTAGGAGAAATAGATGAAGATAACATAGAGACTGATGATAAGGATGATAGATTGGCAGGTAAATTTTCAATTCGTAAGTTTTCTAAGAAACTATTTGACTCTTCAAGCAACACTTCTTCATATTTACTGTTGGATTCTTTTTCTTCGTAGATGCGCAGTTGAGACTTGAAATGATCCAAATACTTAAACTTATCATTTTCATAACTTTTTTCGCTGCTCAACATTCCTTTCAATTTCAAAATCTTGGTGAAGTTACTGAAACTAGAATCACCAATAATGGTGAAATAACTTTCAATGAACCTATTGGTTGGATGAGTTGAAACCATCAATATTTTCAAAACTGATTCTATCTTGGACACTTTAGTATTGACACTGCGAATGAAAATACTAGAAGATGAAATTTTCGAACCTTCTGGCGAAATATTTGGTAGTTCTAAAAGAAATCCTTTCAAAGTTTGCAAATCTAGAATAAATTGTTCAGACATTAATGGTGAAATTGGTTTCAATTTGACTATGTTGATGGTCAATTCATTTAATACTAGCTCGATCAATTTGTCAAGGAAATTTCTAATGTATAAAGTTCTATTGAATTTAGGGAAGATTAATTCACAATTCTCGCTCAAGATAGATTTGACTGAATGTAAGTACCTTGATTCTTCAATTACTTCCTTGGAAAGACTCCAGTTGTTGTTGGACATTTCTCTCCATGCCATTTGCAAATCTTTTTCAATTTTGAAAAACAACAAATTAATACAGTTATTGATCATATTCAAATAAGCATCTTTAATTTTCTCAAAATCTAACTGTTGGCGTAGTTCTTCAACTTTAATCAAAGAACTTAATTTTTGTTCTAATTGTGCTATCGTGGTAGAGCAATAATCGGCAGTATTTAGTACTAAAAGAATCAATTTAACCCCTTCAATTTGATCAGCCTGAGTACTTGACGTCAATTTTTTACTGTCAGGTAAGATAGGATTTAGAATCTTGATTTGATATTTTAATAGATATGAGGCAAACACTTCACCAAGTTTGATTAATGGTGGACCTTGTGATAATTTAGATAGTTGGGCAAGCATTTGTCTGTATAATCTGAACAAATCAGCAGCGGATTCTAAAACATTCAATGAATCATCTTCTGTCCCTTGACCTTGACCTGAATTATTCTTATTCTTATTGTTTTGGTTAGCAACGTTATCGGTGTTATTATTATTATTAGTAGTAATATCATTACTTGGTTCATGATCATTGATTCCTGTCTTCTTCAAAATATACGATGGATTCATAAATTCTAAAAATCTTTCATTGATCACGGTTCCTTGGTAATTGATCCAAATGTTCAAGTATGGCTCAAACACGTCAGATATACTTCTATCAAATTCGCAAGCTTGATCATCATCATCGTCGTCAAAATCATAATATTTGAACTTCTTGTTTAGGAAGACTTCAAAATCTAAAGTCTCGCTCAGTGAAGTTAGTAATAAGTTGACGTCAACTTTAGTACCGTTCAATCTTGACTCTTTCATAGTTATTTCCTTTAAATCCCTTCTTGTAATTTCACAGAATTTCTTGCATAACTCAAGAGACATTTTCCAACTTTGAGGGAAAATTGATAAATGATTGGTTTCAAAATTCAGCATAATTTTTTGGAAAAATATAAATCTTCTTTTTAAATTATCTAAAGACCCAGCCTCTTCTGTTGTTTTAAAAATTGTTGTTATCTCTTTCAACAAAGTAGTAATATACCAATTGACCAATTTATCATGATACGGCTTACCCAGCATATCTAGAAGTTTACAACCTTCTAATAATTGAGGATTGTTTAATTCTCCTTTGATTTCTTTTTCAAAATCTCCAAAAATTTGATCGATTATTCGATTCTTAATCGACCCAATCTTCTTACTAAGTGTATTTATCTCATCGATACTTTTGTAAGTTTGAAAATATTGCATCAACTCAATAACCACACTTAGTAATTGTTCAATTTCATTATAATTTTTGATAAGATTCGTTGAATCATTGACGAAATCTTCCAAGTTTTCATAAGCAGTGACCAACATTTGGAGTCTTTTCAAGATTGTCATGGTCAAAGTCAGATTTTTCTTTGAGTTGTCCAATTTCTTAATTTTTGCAGTCATTTCATTAATGGTACTACCAGTTAACTCAGCTGAATTCTTAGTATCTTGGAAATCGTCAATCAAACTAGCTAACAATTGTTCGATGGTTGTTAATCCGTTCTCTGAATTATCAGATAATTCTCTGTTAAACTTGTCATATTCATTCTGCTCAGAGATAATGTCATTATCTATTTGTAATTTATAAACGTTAGTGTAACTGAGCAGCTCATCAAGGTCAGACAAGCTGCTTGTAGTCTGAAATATATTCAATATATCTACCATTGGATCATAGTCCGTCGACTCAATGTCGTTGACCCTGAGACTAGCTGCGTTCTTTGTGCCATGATGAGAGTTGGACGCATTGATTAACTCGTCCTTGAAAGAGATGCTGTGAGACATTGTTTTCCTGTTGGACACCGGTCTATTACCATTGCTCATGCTAGTAGTAGTGTTGCTAAAACATAGTCATCAACCCCATCCAACTTGATAAACACATGAGTTATCCAAACCAAACCAAACCAAACCAAACCAAACCAAACAAACCAAAGCCATCCTTTGTTTCTGCTTACATAACATTTACAGACACGCGCCTGCCAAAAATTTTCGGTTTCGTTGACTTTGCGAAAGACGGGAAGTAAACTGAGTAACTGACTTTGTCTTAAACATATACTTATATATACTTATATACACTTGTATACACTTGTATACAGATGGATATCACTGAGAGTAATTGCCACTGATCAACAGCATTAAAGTTACTAGATATAATCCAAAACATGTCGTTAAGAATGCCCAGTGCCCCAAATTCGGGCTTATTCAAGCAAGGCTATCAATCTTATGCCAACACGGATGGTGCCATCAACAGAAATATACAAGCTTGTAGAGAGATCAGTTCTATGATCTCCACTTCGATAGGCCCTTGTGGTAAGAACAAAGTGATCGTCAATCAACTGGGTAAAGTGCTTATTACTAATGACGCGGCCACAATGATCAGAGAGTTGGATGTTGTCCATCCGGCAGTTAAAGTTTTGATTATGTCTTCAGAGCAACAGGAACAAGAGATGGGTGACAATACGAACTATGTCCTTGTCTTTGCCGGTGAATTGCTACATTTGGCTGAAAAACTAGTTGTGTTAGGTTTAACCCCAACTGAAATCATCCAAGGTTACAATCTTGCTAACAAATTTACTTTGAAAGAATTGGAAAATTTAGCGATTGATCAAATTAATGATTTTTATTCAAAGGATGAATTATTAAAGATAATTAAACCAGTTATAACTTCAAAACAATATGGATGTGAAGATAAAATTAGTGACTTAGTCTCAGATGCAATCTTGAACGTGTTACCTAAAACTAATCCAAAAGCTTTCAATGTTGATTCTATCAGAGTTGTTAAGATTATGGGTTCTTCTTTAGAGAACTCTTATGTCTTGAAAGGTATGCTTTTCCCAAGAGAACCTGAATCTCATGTCAAAAAAATCGAGTCTACTTCTAAAGTTGCCATTTATACCTGTCCTATTGATATCACCACTACTGAGACTAAAGGAACTGTGTTACTACATAATGCCAAAGAAATGCTAGATTTCAGTAAAGGTGAAGAAGAGCAATTAGATGCCGTTATTAAAGAAATATATAACTCTGGTGTTAGAGTTGTTGTTGCCGGTGCAGGTGTCGGTGAATTGGCCTTACATTATTTAGATAGATACGGTATATTGGTTTTGAAAGTTCCTTCTAAATTTGATTTAAGAAGAATTTGCAGAGTTTGTGGTGGTACCCCATTAGCTAGATTAGGTGCTCCAATGCCTGAAGAAATGGGTACTATTGATATTGTGGAAAGTAAAGAAATTGGCGGTGATAGAGTCACCATTTTCAGACAAGACGAAGAAACTTCATTAACTGCTACTATTGTAGTTAGAGGTGCTACGAAGAATAATCTAGAAGATATTGAAAGAGCGATTGATGATGGTGTTGCCGCCATAAAAGCTGTCTTGAAAGATCCTAGATTACTACCGGGTGCAGGTTCTACTGAAGCTGAATTGGTCAAGAGAGTTACCACATATGGAGAAAAGACCCCTGGTTTACTACAATTAGGAATCAAGAAATTTGCTGAAGCCTTTGAATTCCTACCTAGAATCTTGTGCGAAACATCAGGGCTAGATGCCTCTGAGGTGTTACCAAGACTGTACGCTTCCCATGATGAAAGTGACATTGATTCTTTGAAGTTTGGTATCAACATCGAGTCCGAATCTCTCAATGATTCCTTGTTAGATGTTAAAGAAGAAAGAATATTCGACTCTTTAACTGCTAAAAGAAATGCTATCAACTTAGCCACTGAAGCTGTTTGTACTGTTCTAAGTGTCGATCAAATCATTGTTGCAAAGAGAGCTGGTGGTCCACAAATGCCTCAACAGCCAAAGCCAGGAAACTGGGATCAAGCAGATTAGTTCAATATTTTTCAGATGCTTTGCTCCATTATTTCTTTTTCTGAGTGTACACAAGATTATAGTAGCAATTAACCTGTCTTTAATATAGTATAATATAGTATAATAGAATAGTAATAGTAATAATATACGTAATGGAAAACTCATGTAGATTGATTATGTAATGCTCCTGCAGTACTGAGGAAAAATGATCGCAATTCCAGAATCAGACAATACAAAAGTTGAACAAAAGAAGACACTTGTCTGGAGATTAAGGGGTGATTTCTTTCATTCGTTGTCATTCCATTGGGCCCTACTGATTACTTAATTGACAACCACACACACCTCTCCTACTATGGCGCCTTTTTTCAAGAAAAAGAAACATTCAAAGTCAGACTCCCAAGACTCAGGAACGGGGTCTACTCCAGGAGCATCACCTCAGCAGGTTGATTCTCCTGCTTCGTCAGCTGGCCCACCAAGCTTCCAGTCCCCTCAACAACTAGCTAATCTAACTCCAAGATTACCTTCGAATGATATGCAGACTCCACCTCAAATAAGAAATGGATCATTCACTGGAAATCAAACCCCTTTGAGACAGATTTCAGGTCCAGGTCAAGGTCCAAATGGTAGAGGAAGTAGAAATCATACACCTCAGCAGCAACAGCAACAACAACAGCAACCACAACAACAGCAACTACAACAACAACAGCGTACACCATCCTCCACTATAAATTCACCTCAGCAGTTTGCTAGTCACAGGCACCCTTTTTCAACCAACAATTCTACTCCAAATTCCAGACATGCATCCAATCAATCCCATGGGAGTTCTACTAATTCTACTCCAGTTCACCCTCGTAGTCTACAGAAACGGACTTCTCATTCGGTGCTCGTTGACTCACCATGGCAAAAGAAGAGATTATTCAACTCTCCATTCCCAAGATTTAGTCATGCTGCCTCTTCGACTACATCAGATACTGGTGCCATATATTTGATGGGTGGTCTTTGTGACAAGAATGTCTTTGGTGATATGTGGATTATTGAACCCGTGAAAAATGATAGCAGCTCTTTATCTGAAGATAAGCATGATTATCCTTACATTGCCTCCCCAATTGAAAATTTTGAAAGAGTTCCAGCTCCAAGAATCGGACATTCTTCGGTTTTGATCGGTAATGCATTTATTGTTTTTGCTGGTGATACAGTTACTAGCTCTACCCAAGTGTTAGATAATAAACTGTACTTCTTTAATATCACTTCTTTGAAGTGGACAATTACGTCACCTGAAGGACCTAAACCTGAAGGAAGATACGGACATCAGATTTCTGTTTTGAATTTTGAAACTACTGAGGAACCTGTTAGGTGGTTAAGTTATCTATACGTTTTTGGTGGTCAATTAGAAGATGAATACTTTGATGATATTTGGACTTTTGATTTGTCTAACTTCAGAAACCCTCAAACTCGTTGGGTGAAACTATCTCCCAAAGTTGGGCAATTTCAACCTCCTCCGTTAGCTAATCACTCGATGACTGCCTATGGAAATAAGCTATTTATTTATGGTGGTTCAGATGGGAGAAAAGTCCACAGTGATCTATTGTGTTTTGAAGCAACTACTGAGCAATGGGTCAAATGTAAATTGAATGGTAATTTTGTTCCACCTCCTTTAGAAGATCACGCTGCCACTTTATTCCAAAACTTACTTTTCATTTACGGTGGTAAATTGAGCAATGGTGAGACTTCGGGTGATTTATTTGTCGTTGATCTAGAAAATTACAACTGTTTTAAGATCTTATCCAATTTACCAAACTCGCCCGATAGGAGATGTGGACATTCGTTAACTGTTGATTCTATAAATAAAAAATTGATTATCATGGGGGGTGACAGACCTGACAAAGATTTCACAGGTGTTGTGGAAACTCCAGATTCAAATATCCATGAATCTCAGTTTGATTACCCAAGTTCTGTCATTTATGAGTTTGATTTAACTTTGCTATCCAAATACATGGATAGAAGCCCTCCTCCAATAGCTCAGCAGCAAATTAAAAGTGATTTAACTTCAGCAAGGCAGATATCTGATCCAGGGTTAGCACCTTCTCAAGAATTCGTAGATGCTAATGAAAGTTTGAGAAACCTCAGTGAAACCCCTTTAGTAGAACAAACTCAAGAGAGAGTAAGCCAGTATGGAGTTTATGAGAACGTCTCGGACGAAGTCTCTAATAACCGTGAGATCGACGAAGAATCCCGACTAAGGAAAGATTCATTAGAATACCAAGAAGAAGCTGAAAAACCGTTGGTTTCTTCAACGCCGTTATTAGAAGGTGAAACAGCAGACATTGTTGGCAATGTCGAGACAGAGGAAGTTCCAACGTTAGCACTAGCTGATGGTGAACTTGCAAATATTAGAGGAATCGCTGAGGAGTCTGGCGAAAAACTTTTTAGAAACCCGATGATTGAAACTCCAATGTCTGTGGAGTTTGACACTTCCTTGAAGTCACCTCAAGAAAAGACATCTGGATCAATACAGCCATTACAAATCCAAAAGCACGTTCGACAGCCCCAACAACAGCCGTTGATTCCAGATGGCAAAGAAACACACCCATTAAGAGTGATAGCTACAACCAGTCCAGAGTCTAAGAAATTGGGATCTCCTATGGTGCCTTCTTCGCTGCAACTGCCTCAACAAGAAACTCAGCAAATAAAGAGTGATGACGCCATACTATCATCTAGAGCTGATTCTTTCTCTCCTGTTGTTAAACCATCTGTGCTTGCTGCTACCGCCAGTACTGCTTCTGCTATTGCTGCTGCCGCTGCTCTTCCGCCATCTAGATCATCTTCAGCTGCTCGTGACAACGAGAGCTTACAAAATATGGCTGTCATGTTACAAAAATTGAGAATCGAAATGAACGAGAAAGTGGCCGAAGCTAATGATCGTATTGTGTTACTCGAATCTAATAGGGAAGAATTGTACGAGCAAATCAACACTTTAGAATCTCAGTTACAAGAGGAAAAACAACACTCAAATCATCTTTCCTCAGAGCTAGAAAGGAAACAAACCACTGATAACGAATATAAGGAAAAATCTGTTGATACTAAGGATGATCAGCAAGATGCAGGAGTTCACGAAGTGGAAACTGAAACAGATAACGAAACAGATAATAAAGCCGGTAATGAAACTGAGTTCACTGCACGCTCTAGAATACAACTTGAAAACAAATTGTCTCACTTAAATGCAGAAAACAAAAGTCTTAGTCTGATAGTGGCCACATTTGAACCGTTCATGAAAGAACAAATCTCTCAACTGGAAGGTTTGAACAACTTGGTCAAAACCCAACAGAATACAATCTCTATATTGGAATCCAAATTGAATGAGGAAGCTGGCTTGCAGAAGCAAATCTTTGAGTTGGAGAATAAATACAAGTCGCTATCATTGGATTACAGTAACTTGAGATCTGTGTATGGTTTAGATGGAGAACAAGCTGATAAGGATGATAGTGAACAGGTAGAGAATCAAGGAGTTCATGGAAGCGTTGCTGCACTATCAGCCAACGTTGACAATTTACTAAGCATATGGTCAACGAAACCTATATCAGAGACAGTTGATAAAACTGTCAATATCAACAACAACAACAACCGTGATGGTAATGAAATTGATGCAGTGTCACCATTCAGCTCCTCCAAAGAAGAACTAATCAACAGTTTACAATCTCAGATAGACGAACTACTAGACATTAAACAACATGAAAATGCCAACGCAGAAACTCTGCAGAATCAACTTGATTCGCATGCAAATAAAATGAAAGAACTTGAAGGATCTTATAAGGAGTCAGTTGCATCGTTGAATAATACTCATAGGGCATTAGTGTTATCTCAAAGTGAACTCGACAAACAAAAAGAAATCAACAAAAAGCTAAACATTGAAGTTGAGGAACTTAAACTAACAAAGAAGAGAAACGTTTCAAATTCGATTGCAGAATCCTCTTTGTCAGCTTCTGCGGCTGACAGTACTAAGAATAATTATAGTTCTGTCGATAATGGCACTAAAGATTCAATTATCGGTGATGAAACAAACCATGATACTTATGACGATGATGCGGAATTGCATGCTCGGTACGGTTTCAAGATCAGAGACTTGGAAGCTGACTTGTTTATTGTTGGCCAAGAAAGGGATCAATTAAAAGAAGAATTGGTTGCCCTGAAAAAGAAGCTTTATACTTCTAAGTCATAATTCATCAGTTTTTTTTTTTTTTGGTATTCTAGTCGTGTAATGGCTCAAACTTTATAGTCATCTCGGTGATGATGTTATTAGTTCTCAACTATCTAGATGAAGGTAGATATGTCAGTTTTATCTCCATTTTGTTAAGAATGATATCCGTGTGTCACTTTTATCTCTTATTTTCTAATTTACAAAACGCATCTGCATCAAAGAAAAATTATACTTTTTAATTTTGAATTAATTCCGTATTAATCTTGTTTTATTGAGATACTGTAATTTATACACTCACTTACTATGTCATAATACATATCTTTCTTATGCATAAAATGTTTTATGAGACATACACTTTCAAAAGATAGAAGCGTGATAAATCATGATAATAGATTCAAAAGGCAAAATCTAAAATAATAATAGTAAGCTTGAAAATTCCCAGAATATTACAAACATTAATATCATGAAGTAAAAATAAAAATAAAATAAAAAAAAGATAGATAACTTAAATATCATCAAATGCTTCATTATCCCATAAATCTTCTTCTCCTACCTCTTCATAATGATCATCAACTGGGGCCTTGTTATTATTAACTTGAGTTGAGGTAAATTTTGAAGCAGTTTTAGCGATTCCCTTTTTGGAGTCGAATTTAGAAAAATCTTTTAACTCAACAGTTTTCTGATACTGAGAGCCATTGTCATCATCAATCGCTGAGTCTAGTATGACAGATGACAGGTCGTCGTTATCGCTAGTATCAACTACACTAACATTGGTAAACGGTTCGCTTGATGCATTGTTTGAAGAAGAGCTTATAATGTCGTTGTTGTGATGAGTATTATTAGTTGAAGAATGAGAGATAGACGAGACTCTTCTTTTATGTTTGGAATACTGACCATAAGTTTGTCTCTTGGACAAAGAAGGGGCACGAACTTTTCTCGGCGATGGAGATTTCAAATGATGACCAAACTCATCGTTGATCAAATTGTTCTTAACCTCATTAACAAACGACCATAAGTGGTTTGAAACTGAGTGCATGACATCCGAAGTCTTTGATGCTCCACCAACATCACTAGCCAGCGATTTGATAGGCTTATTAATCTCCGTTGGGTCTATCTTGTCGAACGACTCTGAACTTGTAGAGCCAGTAGATAATTGACCTTTTGCAGGTATTGGGGAATTTTTCTGAATAACCACCTTTTGCTCTCTTTCATATTCATCTTTGGCTAAAGCCTGTTGTTCATCAGCAAGACTAGGGAGATGAAGTTTTTCGAATTCTTGGTATATTATGTTATCAAATTGTTGAATAAAGTTCAATGGTTTAGAAAACCATGATGACGATTTGCCCTGTTCGGGCACTTGTGTAGTTGAAATTTCGTCTTGTTGATGTGGGGAGTCATTTGGAGAATACACACCGTCTACTAGTGGGTCAAACACAGAGCCTACCGAACGCACTTTTTGTTTTTGTATACTATTAGGAGACTTAAGAGTGTGTTTCTCAAATGGGACGGAAGGATGAGCATTAGTGCGGGCTTGTGCCCCACTTAATTGTTCAATTAGCTCCTTCTCAACAAATATTTTCAAGTCTCGAAGCTCAAACTCGAGTGAACGTTTCTTATCAGACAATATTTTTATTTGTTCTTTCAAATCCAATATCTCCATTTCTTTAGAAGCCAGTGACCTCAATTTGTCAGAAAGATCATTTGTATTTGCACTAACCGTGGCAGCAGCAGCAGATGTGGTTATGGATGGTCTCGAAAAATGGCTCTCTTCGTCAAACGGTAGTGGTCTTGTGGGCGTTGTTGGAGTTATAACCGCTTCTTTACGGAGATCCATGTTCGGAAGAGGTGATTGTAATAGGGTATTATTACTAGCTTGTCTTTTGGGCTGGTTGGATGGTGTTACAATTGGACCTCCAAACACATTCAATCCTAAATTGATCCCCATTTTTTTGCTACTAGGAGGTGCAGTAATTGTTGAGTTGTTAGAAGATGTGCTTGCTATACTTAAAGTTCTAAAATGACTTCTCTTCACAGGAGACTTGGATCCCGAATCCACCGTTAATGATATACTTTTTCTCCGGTTACTTCGTGATGGAAGACGTGGTGAAGTGGGATCAGGCTGAGTGGGCACTGGTGACGATGTAGACACTATTTCTGATGCTGATGCTGTTGCCGAGGAAGAAGCCGGAGGCACTGAGACACCACCTGCTAACTTTGTATCAATAGTTAAGGGAGGGACAATCAACGGGAGTTTGTCACTATTGATAGGACTGGGAGACACATTTCGGCTTGTTCCGGAGGAGGATGATGATGAAAGGATAGGGTGCAAAGGATGCTGCTGGATGTTATTATGTGGAGAAGGATTGAATTCAGACATGGTGAATGCAGATAAGGATGGGTCGTCCCAAATAGTCTTTTCGAGGAGCAAAATGGTCTAGATATGCAGGCGCCGTATACCCATAAGCTAGAGGTCAAATAAATTCAGAGCAGAACTACGAGTACGACAAACGGCAGTTTTTTAAACACTGATCAACGAAGCAACGCTGTCGTCGTTATCATCTGAAACGAAATAAGCAAACAAACAAACAAACAAATAAATAAATAAATAAAGCACTCAAAAAAAGGACTGTCATTTTTTTGTGCGGGTCAGTCCAATTTGCCTGTTTCTGATTTTTGTGTCTGTTTTAAAAGAGAAGAGAAGAGAATTGGAATTTTACTTGTACTAAACTACAGTTTCTCTCTTGTTCTACCTGCTGTTCGGTGGTTGATATAATAATGTCTTTTCTCACACCCATCAGTGAAGTCAGAAATCCTAACGGGAAGCTATCTGCTGCTACTGCTACGATACCCTCTAAAAGGATTGAAAAATTGAGTCCAAATCCCGTCTTTGTCATAAAGACAAAGATCTTTACGCCTTTTAGAAACTCTCCTCCAGGTACAAAGCTATTTATCAATGTCTGTACTCATTCTGTAGTCCCATTGCCACCTTCTACGGACCCTTCAGAGAAGGATTCCACACATGAACTTTTCCAACCTGAAGTTATATTCCCGCTGATTATGGAAAATAAATGGGAAATTCCAATTATCACATCACCCGATATAAGAGACGATAAAGATAAGAAGGGAAATCATTCTTTGATAATAGACTGTATAATAAATGAAAAGCCTATGAAATGGTGCATAGTAAATAATGATTTGAGGATGATCTTGGTTGAATGGTGTTTTGATGCTGTTGAGTTCAGAGCAGGTGATAATTTTATAATAGACAGACAAAATTTGGTATTTCCAAAGAGAACATACATGGGGACTTTCACTGACCTTGAACTGGACATAGGTGCGCTCGAAAGGGAAAAACAAGATTTACAAGATTTAACAGACAAGCTATCGAAGAACGAAGCCTTGGGAATCTTAGAAGCCAAAAGATTTCTAGATGATGAACAAGAAGCAACCAGTACCGACTTTGCGAACATGAATAAACTGGCAGACGATCAGTTGCCTGATTTATTTTCTATATCAAGTCCTGCGCTTGATAGCTCGGACAAATCTAAATCTAACAAAAATGATTACAAGAAACCACTGATTCAGGAAATCGAGGAATTTGTAATTAAATCAGATTCAGAAACAGAAACAGAAACGGAAACGAAAACAAAAACGAAAAAAGATGAAACTATAAAGTTTCAAGACAGGAAAAAACAGATAATTGAGGCTGAATCGAGCGAAAAATCAACAAATATTGAATTTGACGAGTTGAAGCCGATAACCTCTCGTGTTATCAATGACAAAACAGTATTGAATAGAAAACCCACAGCCAAATTTTCTTTTGAATTTTCAGTGGTGAAACAGAAATCAGATGAGTCAATAAATCAGTTCAAGCATTTATTCAAGATTAAATCAGATCGATTAAAATCAGACACAGACTATGTTGTGAAGTTAGACAAGACAGGTAACTCGTTGCTTCTTTCAACTAATAACGAAATGGTTGACACGAGAACATCAAAGTTGGAGATACCATTGCCGTACGAGATAATTGGTGAGATCAAAACGTCTTACGTCGTATCTGAGGGGTTATTGTACGTTTACGTTAGGTAGAAGGATCTTAGAGTCTTTTAGTGTTTTTGACTATGTACTTTACATATAAGAGCTGAATTTAATAAATACCTTCGATTCTATAGACTCAAAACCGATAGTCAAATTGTCATAATTATATTATGAGCTCTTCAGCAGGTGCTAAACCTGCTGATAAGGCGTAACTTGAATCATTTGGTCCTTCAGTCCAATATAACATTTTAGTGGTACCATTTTTCAAAAGAATTAGAAGAATATTTTTGCTGAATGGTTCTCCAGTGAATGGATTATTCAGTGGGATAATTTTCCAAATTTCATTTCCTAAATCAAAACTATCAACTTTAAAATTCCCACTATTTGGAACTGAGATTATATAAACCATACTACCATCAATTCCAGCAACCAAATCAAATCCAATCCTCATGATTTTTTCACATAAAATACTGAACTGTGTTAGATTGGATCTATTGTTCTTGGTCGATTTTTCCCATATCCTGAAGTTGTTGTGTTTATTTACACATGGAAAACAATCATTATTCATAAAAATGATATGCTTTGCATTGAAATTTCGTAGATTTATTTGAGATATGAGCTCAGAGAATTTGAGCTTCCAAGTATTTCCAGATGAAAGATAAGAAGTAATCTCAAATTGATATTCAGAATCCCGCAAACACAAATTTTCCGGTGTTGAGCCACTGGAGAGGATACATCGATTCTGTGAATTCAAAAAATAACTTGATTGTAAAGCTAGTTGTTTGAATCTATCAATTGTGAATAGAGTTACTATGGATATACGGTATCCCTTTGGCAACAGATTATCTTCTTCTTTGAGCAGACTTACCACCACTATTCCAACTTGTGAAGAAATTTCATCCTGGCCACCAGCATCGGGAAGCGGGATTAGGTGTATGGACTTAATACCAGACATTTTGAATTCGCCAACTAATTTGTAATTAGAATAGTCAATCAACATCAAGGATGTCAAGTTGTTGAAAATTATGTATTTATCGTGGAAACCATCGAATAGTTGTAAGTTTTCAATTGATCCATTGAGATGTAAAGACTTGATGTCATTGTTCACCTGAGATAAATTTATAATCTTAAGTTTCGAATCAGTTAATGAAACGATCTGATTATTTATGTATAGATCAGCGATAGAGTCGGATGTGGAATACAAAGGTTGGACTTTGAATCCATTATTATCATCCAAAGAATAAACGCTTGAGTAGTTCGAGTTAGTTCCTAAAAAAGAGTTTGATGAGATTCTTTTCAATTTAGTCAAAGGTAGCGGAACAGTTCGTCTTGAAACACAGTGGGCATTTGTGAAATTGTAAATTAAGAGCTCGTTATCTATAGTTGAGACAACAAATTGGGAAGAACTAAGTATTTCTAGACCTACTATTAAAGAATCTGGAATCTCATACTCATGCTCTGCCTTAACGTCGAAGTCCTTCTGTAAGGTGAAAACTATAGATTTCAACTTATCGTGGGTCAATATCAAAATACATGGCTCTTCATCAACGTTATTGAATATTTTAACCTGTTCAATGTTATGAGAAATGTGAGAATATTTCATTTTGAGCCTTATTTCGTCATATTCAAAGACGTAAGAAGCCGTACTTGTAGACAAAATAAAAAATTGGAGAGCAAAATCAAATGCTTTCACTTTGTCATGGAAAGGGTAATCTTCCAATATTTGCCAATCTTTACTGATCAGCCAAATTCTGTCTTTCTTTAAAATTATATTCCCAAACAGAGTGACGTACCCGTCTTCCAAAAGCTTGTGAAGACCCTTCCTCTTAACAAATGTTTGCTTCTTTAAACTATAGAAGTGAACACACTCCTCATATATATTCTTGATGCATATTATACCTGCATCGTGGTAATCCAAAGATACGCAAAACGGAGATATATCATGGATAGTAGTTGACTCCATCAAGCAGTTTGAGAGGTGTTTGGTGATAGTAGTAAAGTTATTATCGCTAAAAGCAGTGATTGATGACCCAGGCATATCCTTCAAAGGAATCATGAAATTAAGATAGTTAGACATTCGGCTTGGTTTTGTGTTTATGAATTTAGAATCTTCAAAATACTTGAGGATTTCTATCTTATTTTTCTCTTGTGATAGTCGAAATAAAAGAGAAAGAGACGTATTGGACGAGACAAAAAAAGTATTGGACGACAACTGGGAGATGGAATCTATTATGGTCAGTTTCCCAAGATATAGGACATCCACATGCTCTATAGTATTGTCAACAATACGAATTTTGATCAGAGTGATTTCAGCATTGTCGTCAGACAACCAAATGGTTTCTCTATCAGTTTTAAACACACGGGAGAAAATGCTTGATAGCCTGATAGCGACCGAGTTTCTACTTCTTTTAAATATATTTCTAACTCTGTTTGATGATTTAAGATTGTTTTTAGAAAATATAGTGAGACTTGATCTGTTTAGCAAATCGGAACTTAAGAGTACACAAACGCCAGCGTCCAAGTGTATCAGCGATTTTAAGATTGTTTCGTCTAAGTATATCCTATAACGAAGACGAGGATTCATCATTCTTTTGTTAGCTTTTTCGAAAGATATTGTTGTTGTGGGGTCATTGTTGAAGGAAACTAATTCCAACTCTCTATCTCGATCCAGATACACAATAGACGAGGAGTCAGCAGCATTGTTAAGTGGGAAAAACACACATCTACCATGTAATTCAGGGTTATGATTGGATACCAAATGCAAGTCAAGTTCGGATTTTGTAATTCTCGTAGAGCTTTCGTTGAATTGGGCTTGTATAACAAATTCATCGCCATCCAATGAAATCACCTCTGCAGTTTGCAATAAACCTTCATACACCTTGAATCTGTCTAACGTAATTGCATATAGGCCAGTAGCCCTTTGATAAACACAAATCAACTCCTTATTACCGGTGTACATCAAGAAAGTATCTTCAGACACTCGGAAACAGTCATCAAGGTCAAAATTAATGAAATGAATTATGTCAATGAGCCGAAAATCGTTAGATAGATCAAAGATCTCTAGTTGGTGGACCTTGAACACAAACAGCGTGTCATGGACATGGAAAGATCTCAAAACACCATCATGGAGATGGACTGTTGTTGTGGCCAATCTCATTGATAGCCTTGGACTGTCTCTATGCAGACAACCACACATATGGACAACTAAATAAGTGCCCAAGAACAACAGGAAAACAGCCAAAAATAAAAAACGAAATAAAATAAAAAAATATAACGCCGCATCACTTCACAGCCACACAGCCACACAGCCGCTGGTGCAGAGATGTGTGGCATTTCTCGGCTTTCAGCGTTTCTTTTTTTCTGGTTTCGTTTTTTTGCTGGTTTCAGGTGAGAAAAACAACAAACAAACAAACAAAAATAAAACTGAAGTAGTCTGTGATGGATTTGGTTGATGTGTGTATAGGTCTTGCCAACATTGATAGCTGTTCTTTTTGATCCGCTGAACAGTTGACTTACAAAGGCAATATCAACAATACAACACTTCTCTCCATGGTTGATTTTGGAAAAATTTATTTGGAGTTCGTTGAGGAATTCAACGTCTTCCATCTACTAAGGCTCGTGATTATCATAGGTGGCTATATGATCTTCAAACAGAGGGCTCTGGATTTTATCAAGACGAGGCAATTGAAAAGCCAAATAGATGAGGATAATAGAAGAAAAGCAGAGGATTTAATTGACAAGCCGGAAGATTTCGTGGAAGTGACTCCTTTGGAGAAAAGTGAACAGTCTTGGGGTTGGGGTAAGGCAACGAGAAGAAAAGTCAAGTTACAAGAACAGTTATTCCAGGAAGAGATTGAGTCTGCAGCTTTAAAATCCCAAAATCAAGGAGGTTATGATAGTGATGATGATCTTAATGAATTATTACAGGACTAATCCTGTTCTTAAGGGCCAAGAATGCCCCAAAAAAAAAAAGATCAAATGGCTTTGGCGATGAATCATCACCGATGCACGTTTAAAGTTTTCAGATATTGTAGACATGGTCATATAATAAATGGTCTGAGAGAATTACAGCATGGTATTCTCTTTAGTTTGTTTTATTGGTTGAAGCAGCTTTCTATATATATGTATATACCGTTTTATTTTTCTTTTCTTTTCTTTTCTTTCATTTCCTTTGGGTGGTTGTTTTTTTGTACTATTTCTCTGTGTTTTTTTTGTTGTTGTCACATTTCAGGCACCTTTATATATATTTCCATTTGTTTAATGTACAATTCTATACACTGTACTGTCAATAATGCTGTCGCCATTAACCACTATAGAAAACCAGTCACATGATATATTTCGCGTGCGATGTTTGACAGCCACAAAAAGTTTTTGAAAGCAAAAAAAAAAGTGAAGCAGACGAAAAGAAAAGCTGATTTCCATTGTTAAAGAGAGAGGTATTAATGGTAATTGGCCTAACTGAGCTGTTATTTCACTAGAACAGAAGTCACTTGGGTTGATTACGAGACTCAAGTTCAAAAAAAAATCACTTATAATACTTTTAAGGGATTTGTCTGCTCTAGTTTTTTTTTTTAAAAGAGCGTTGTTAAGCAGATACAAATCAATATTTAAAACAAGTCACCATTATGAGCTTCAGAGACAAAGGAAACCGTATCTTACTTCCATTTGGTCTTAACTTTGCAGATATCAACCATGCAGCGGCTGCAGAAACTTTGAAATATCCAATACCTGTAAATGGAGCGATCACAAAACTGGAAGACGAATCATCTAAGCAATTTATCAACTTTATAGAATTGATGAGAGACAGTTCTTTCTACACGGGTACCTTGGAAAGTCTAACTTCAGAAAACAACAATACAACGTACTTAGAAGGCGGTGTGAATGATGGTATAAAGAGATATTCAGACAAGTACAGAAAGAAAATAAAAACTGGGAGACCTATAGATGATCATCCGTTCGTTGTAGATTTTTTCCCAGAAGAGTTACACTCTGTCATGATAAGCAAGAATAAAAATAAAAAAAATAAATCGTTGGCTTTGTCTAATTACTCTAGAGGTGTTGAAAAGAACATGGATGAGATGATCAAGTTGAGTGAAGAAGATAAGCAGAAACAATTGATGGACAGATTGAATAATGTTGATGAGAATGACGACGATCAGGAAGTCGAAGCTGAAGAAGAGGAAGAAGATGATGAGTTTGAAGAGGATGATGATGATGACTATAACGCTGAGAAATACTTTGATGATGGTGATGATGATTATGGTGCCGATGATGGCGATGACGAAGCTGCTTTCTGAGCAAATGCGCTGTGTTTATTTTCTGTGGCTCTTTTGTCTCGTTTTGTTCGAGTAGCATGATTTCCCCATTCTCAATTTGTTTGTTTTTAAACTTTAATATGTATAGTATTTGTAATAATTTTTTTTGATTTTCCCAAATTAGAAGTTTATCCTTTCGGTTTCAGACGAAAAGCTTTGACTTAGTAAATTAACAGGGAAGAAAAATTTCGCTATCATATCGATCATTTCAAAAGTAGAAAAAAGAGACAAGAAAAGAAAAAATAACCATACACAGTATTATATAAAAATACGCTGGCTCAAAACTTGAAGTGAATAAATAAAATCACAATCAATATACCTTAGCTCAAATTAGAGGTCCTCCTTCCGCTAAAGAACCCAACCAAACAAAAATATAAATACAATTTCCAAATTAATCATGCTCTACCCAAGTTCATCTTTCTGATTTGCGAATAAGAAAGTATTGTAGTCGTGTTGGTGTTAGTTTTTATCTTATCTTTCATCCTGTCTTCGTCAGACAGAGAACTTAAAAATTCGTTAGGAGTCGGAGCAGTTTGGGGCAAATTGTGGAAGATAGGTTTATTATACAATGAATATGAAGACGCATCTCTATTCTTAGGAGAAGTGACAAATAACTGTTGGCTGTTATTATGAACAGGTGTTAGTGGAACATAGTGAGCAGGTGGATTAGGTGGGGTTGAAATGGTTTCAGGTTGATGATCATTATGATTTTCTTTGTCTCCTCCATACCTGAAGGATTTTTCTTTGTAAGTTTCCTGAATTTTGGGTAGAGCTTTGCCTTTGAAGCTTTCCCTCATTGTAATCAATTCATCGTCACCCTCACCAACATCAGAAGCAGAAAATTCCTCTTCATTCAACGCAGATATTGGAGATCTGCTACTCACAGATGATCTAAATGCAACTTTTTGGCCCACTTGGTACCTCTGCTGCTCTTCTTCTCTGTCAGGAACTTGTACCCTCATGTTGTTGTGTTTCAAAGATGATTTGAGAGACAACTTACGATTCTGATTTCTATATTGCTGTCTATGGTTTTCTTCTTCTACTTCTTCTTCAATTTCAGATTCTTCATCGCTGGAATCAGTAAATAATCTATTAGGACGACGATGATTATTTTGAACTTCTAAATCTAGTTTGTCCAAGGAGTCAAACAAATTATCCTGCTGCTGTTCATTAGAGATAGCATTAGTGAATACTGGCTTGTTGAAAAATGCTGGAATACTATAGACATTTTCAAGAATGTTTGACATCCAACCTTTATCAGATGTGCTTGTGTGTTTAGGGTGGTGGTGGTGTTCTTGTTGTTTCATGGACTCTTTTTTCGTTGTTGTTGTTGTGGTGGTGGTGGTTTTTTCGCTTTCAGATTTGCGTTCGTTATCGTCTTCTAAAGCAGGTAAATCTGGCAGGACTTGATGAACTGAGGAAATCATTGATATATCGAATTTACGTGATTCATTGTTAAACTGAGTGTTGGACATTGCACTTTTAGAAAATTGGCTTGAAGAGTAGACGCTACTTCTCAAAGCATTCTCTACGTGAACAGGAACTGAACTAGCAGAAGCGTAATAGGTCATCTCAAGATATATTTTACCGGCAGGTTTCCCATTGTATTCCAATGTATGCCAGTTATCGTAACCTTCTTTCACTGATCTTCTCAAAGCTGGAGAAAAATCTATGTCTGCCTTACAAACAAGTTCAGAATCCTTCTTCAGCCGATGATATACGTATAAAGTTAATATCGTACCTTCAACATTGTCCAACGAAAACCAAAATTCTTGATCAAAAAATGGATTCTGTCCTCCTCTTGGAATGATCTTCGTTCGTTGCACCTGGTCTTGGATTCTTCCAACACAGTATGGTGATTGTTTGTCTAATTTACGTCTATTTGGTAAATCTTGAGCTTTTGAGATAATAACGACAAGTTGATTCCCTGCTGCTCTCATATTTGTAGATGAGCCAAAGGACGTGGACATCTTTTTAAAAGAGCTCTATAATATATGTTGCTGTTAGATAGATAGATGTATCTGACTATATTTAGATGATTTGGAAGTTGTGTACCAATGATAAAGTTGGAAAAAAGAAATAATCAACAAAAAAACAGTGGCAATTAGCAACAAAGGGTTACACGATCTCTGGAGATCAACAACAACAACACTGATAATAATAATAGAAAGAAATAATGAATGTATATAATTAATTAGTTGTTTCTTCCTTTGAAACCAGCCATCTTTTCCACTGTTGATGTTTTTCCTAAAAGGGTAAAGTAATTGAATTGTGGTTGAGTGTACAGTTTGTGGAGAAGTTTGCGGCTGATGAAATGTCACTCAGATCAATCAACGGGAACCAAAGCCAAACAGAAGAACATCAACTTTAAGAGTTGTTCATTGGTAGATAGACGGATGGTGCCAACAGATAATGTGTCAAGAAACTGTCTATATCTCTTGATTGGGTATTTAGGAGTTAACCAAACTTTTATGTCATCAACTTTAAAGTCGAAATATTGGAAGACAGTGTATCTCTCTTCCAGTGGACGGCCAATATTACTGTCTCAGGAAAGAGACATCATTATTCAAGATGACATAGGAATCTATCAAGGTGATTATAAACTGATTGATTATCAAAAGGGTAGAGTTTACTTGACTAACAAAAGAATCATTTATATTCCAGAAGCAACAAACAAGTTGACAAAAAACATCAAAAGTATATGTTTGGACCTATTGCAAATAGACTCAGTTGATCTTTACAATGGATTTCTTAAATCAAGCCCCAAAGTGATAATTCACCTCAAGGGAAACAACAAGTCTCGTGATTTAGACTCTACTACTAATGACAACAATGCACAAAGTTCAAACGACAGTGCGAACAGAAGAACGCATGATCTGAACTGGGTTTGTCCCATTTGTTTCTTCTCGAATGTGTTGAATTCAACGGCAATTGCTCGGATTGAAAACGATTGGTCACAACTTCCTCGATGCAAGGCATGTGGAATAAAAGCGACCAGAGAGTTGATTGAGAAACAAATACAGGACTCAGAAGACCACCATGAAGATATATTACATACAGGGACACAAACAACAACAACGCTTACTACTACAGCAGTGAGTAAACCCAAACCATTAAAAGAAATAGATTTGTTGACATTTGATGGCTCACAATGCCCTAAATGCACTTTTGTCAATCATCCATCAATGATGAATTGTGAGATGTGTGGTACCCACTTAGTTTCCGCTGATTTGCCACCTCAATTATCGAAAAATTCTTTGAGACATCAAGAGGTGCGGGATAAATTGACAAAAGAAGTAGAGTTAGAGATTGAACAGTATTCTAATGAAGATTCCATTGATAAGCTTACTATCAAGCTAAGTTTTAGAAACGGTGGGTTTGCAAGTTTTCACACTAAGTTAGTAAATGCAGTTGAACAAGCAAATTGGGAGAAAGTCCAGGATGAATTTCAGGTCAATAAGGGGGCACTGAAAGTCTCAAAATCTAGTCTAGCGGAACTTGGCAATAATAATTTATCTTCTAAAATGTTGAGAGATATATTTGAGAAAGAAAATAAAGAAGAGTATATTCCAACGCCCAGTACCGGTATTCATGGATTAGAAGCTAATAATTCCTTGAAAAGTTATGAAACTTCGTTGTTGTTGAATAATTCATTACAAGACCTTGAGAATTTGATGTCAAAGGGTAAAGAATTAATTAAATTGAGTCAATCGTATCAAAGAATATTAATGAACTCTAGAGATTCAACTGAACAAATAGATGAGAATGTTGAATTATTACATAACTCTAAAAACTCGATAAAAATCTTGGATAATATTTTAACTAAAAATGAATTCTCAACAAGTTATTCAAATTCTACCAAAATAGCAGGTTTACTCAATTTGAAAAAAAAAGCATCAAGAACTAATCCGACTAATAAAAGTGGATTATCAAATTTATATATTGAAGAATTGGCAAGACAGATATACGAATTTCTTATGAATGAAAACATATTAGATAAAAATAATGGATTGATTACTTTATATGAATTATACAATTTATATAATAAGGCTAGAGGTATTAATTTAATCTCGCCTTTGGAGTTGTACGATTCTGTTTCTATTTTTGACAGACTAGGATTGAATCTTAGACTTATCGAAATCCCAATAACTGCCACCACTGTTATACCAAATACATCAAAATCGTCCGAATCGATACTGAACAAGGGTGAAAAAATATACATTGTTTGTAATAAAAAGATAAGTTCAAATTCTATTTCAAACAAATTACTCAATTTATTGAAAAATAATAAAGATAAAGACGGATTATCTATTTTACAGATACAACATAATTATCAGGAGTTCAATATTAACTATTTGATAATTCAATCGCTTTTGAGAAATTTATTAAATGATGGGTCTATTGTGATTGATCAGCGACTTCAAGGTGAATTTTATTACAACAATGAGATATTGGAATATAATTGGGATGATTATTTGAATGGAAAAGGCGATAGTGTAATATCTGTGGACGAACAAGATGAGCCAGATGAGCCAGATGAGCCACACAAACCGAATACTAGAAATGATGATGTGAATGAAGTTTCCCCCATTACCAATTTAATGAAAGGCGTTGAAAATGTTAGTCTTCGCTCAAATGATAACACAAATGGTATATTTAATCTTAAATCCACATTTGAACCCGGATCAGCGAATTTAGATGATGGAAGCCTTTCCAGCAAACCTAAACCAGTACCTACGCCTTCACCTACACCTACACAACTTTACGTGAACCGGGAAACATTGAACGAATTAAGGGATTTAAGTTTCTCTTAGCATTCAAACTGCAAATCATAGACGTTTCAAATCATTAGTCTTGTCATTCATGAAAATAAGTTACTAAATATATAGGTATGTTGGTAATTTTAAACTACAAACTAAATAATGAATCTTTCTTCTATTCCTGAAATGTTTCTCTAACACATTAAAACCCCGAAACTGTAATATACAAATATATATATATTTCACAACACATCACAACGCAACAGCATTTTTCATAGATATACATTTTTGAAAAAAATCTTTAAAAAACGACTCAACAAAAGCGATTTCCTTATTGAGGGCCAGGCGACGGATTAGAAGAGGAAATAAGAGCTTTCTTTGTTTGTGAGTAAACATTATGAGCAGCTATATTCGGGCTTGAATAACTGATACTTGGATCTGTAGAAGATGCGTTCTTACTAGTTATTATTTTTGGAAGTTCACCAATTTGAGCAATAACAAATGTTTTTTCAACTATGAACAGTTCATCATCTTTTCTATCTGTATTAAAATCTTTCAAAAAAACTAATAATTTATCTCTATTTTTAACAAGAATATCTGTTATTGTCTTACTCTTTCTTGGATTGGCGATGAATATTTTGAAAACGTTGAATGATTCCAACTGGATATTTTTTGATTTATCTCCTAACAAAATCATGATCAATTTTAAGTTATGAGGCGAGTTGACATATGTAGTCATTAGTGTATAGTTTGGTTTGTCAAGAATCAATTGGGCCAATAATTTAATAGATTGTCTTTTTGTAACATAATTTGATGAAGTGATTAGTTTATTAATGTTCTCAATAAAGCGTTCTAAATTCGTATTGAAAAATTCGCTTGCTATTTTCTTATGCGTTGTTAAAAAACTACTTAAAGTCATGAAGGCCTCAGTTGACGTTTCAAAAGAACCATATTCACAATATTCAAAGTATTTCCAAAAAATTGGTTCATTTAATAAATATCTGGTAACTTGTTCATATTCAATGACTTCCCTTAACATTGATCCAGTATTTATTGATATTTCTGGGTTTTCTGGACCTCGCATCAAGCAAATTAAAGCTTTAGGTCTATGAAGTAAATAGTCAACAGTTGGGGATCTATTGCCAATCTTTCGTCTCAATAATGAACTAAACAAAAGAGCCACTATTTTCCTAGCATCAAATTCTATATTGTGTAAATTTTGAAACAAAAGATAAATACAATCAGTGGAATACACTTCAAGCGCAAGCTGGCCAATCTGATCAGGGTGTGATTCATTCGGGCTTGTTCCATTTAATCCATCATCACCATTCAATACATTCTTAATACTTGATAAATATCTCGTTACTTCGTCTTGAGCTTTCTTCTTATCGTTGATGGAATCCAATTTCAAAATTTGATCATTCATGGCCCTCACCAGTTCCGCTGGGGTTTTAGGGTTTCTTTTGAAAAAAAATGACATGCGTGGTAATAATGACAAATGTTAAAGTAAATAAATGCAAATAAATTCTTTTAATTTAGAGTAATAGTTCGAAAACAAATGATGATGTGCTTGATTTTGTTAATCAGAAGGCAGAGTCAACCGTATAGCCAATTTTTTAAGGGACAAACAGCAGAGATCTTATTATTCTGAAAGAGATATGAGTTCCTTTTGTTGCTAGTTCAGATGGTATATATTTGTATATATGTGGAAAAAAACACGCTGAATATTACTTCTACTAGCAAAACAATGTGGAATCAAGGTATAGTGGAGCCAGCCAAGCTAAGTAAACTGAAAAAAGACCGATATACAAGGATATCCTGAAGTATAGCTACTATATTAATGTATAAAAAGAGAGAGATTAACCTAAATGAAGTGTGAAAAGATGTAAAATAGGAGACAGGAAAGCAAAATCAAAACAAAAAAAGAAACAAATATACTAGAGAAACGCAGGTAGAAACGGATTAGCGTTTTGTTGTAAACATTGAAATCGGGATAATTGGCACGTAATTCACAATTGGCAGAAAAGAAATAAAAAAAAATATTATTATTATGTAAGTGATTACATAGCTAGACTCACTTAGGTAATCAGATAAGAAAAAAATTGCCCCGGCGATTTATGGAAACAAACAAAATTAACTCGGCGGTTTATTTTTCGCCGTTCCATTTATCCATCGGCCGAGTCTGGGGAAGCGCAGCGCAAAGCAAAAGCTGTGAATAAATGGATTTGACTATATTTTCTGGGGAAGCCCTGTTTTTGTTTGCTTTCTTCATCATTTTGTTTCTTTCTTCTTGATCTTGGTGCACTTACTACTCAAGATATATCCACACCCATTATCTTTCTTCTGTTTTTTTATTCTAATGACTGTCCAATATAGAACTGAATCCGATTCTCTAGGCGAAATCTCTGTGCCATCCGACAAGTATTGGGGCGCCTACACTCAGCGTTCGCTGAAAAACTTTGAGATAGGCGAAAAACAAACTGAAAAACTACCTTTCGACCTAATAACTTCCTTTGCAATTATAAAAAAGGCTATTGCCAGCGTTAACTCTAAAAATAAGGATTTGAATCCATTTTTAAATTCCGCTATTCAACAAGCATGTGACGAGATAGTTAGTGGTGACATATCGTCCGATAATTTTCCATTAGGTCTATACCAATCTGGCTCAGGAACTGAAACTAATATGAATGTTAATGAAGTTATTGCTAACAGAAGTAATGAAATACTAGGAGGCTTTAAAGGGACAAAGAGACCAGTCCATCCAAATGACCATGTTAACATGGCTCAATCATCAAATGATACATTCTCTTCTGCGATGAGTCTCGCCACAGTTTTACAAGTGATTCACTCTTTGTTACCTTCGTTACAATTATTAAAAGATTCTTTTGATTCAAAATCTGAGGAATTTGGTGACATAATTAAAATAGGTAGAACACATTTGCAGGATGCCACTTTAATCACGTTGGGTCAAGAATTTGGTTCCTATTCACAACAAATTCAATTCTCAATTGATAGAATTCGTGCTGTATTCCCAAGATTAAAATTATTAGCACAAGGTGCTACAACTGTTGGTACTGGCTTCAACACTCGTAAAGGTTTCGATGAACAAGTGGCTTCAGAGATTTCCAGAATTACTGGTATTGATTTTAAAACAGCTCCAAATAAGCTAGAGGCCATAGCTACTCATGACTCTATCTTGGAATTATCCGGTGTCTTGAATACGACAGCAGCGTCATTATTTAAGATTGGAAATGATATAAGGTTCCTTGGATCAGGACCCACAGGTGGCTACAATGAACTTATCTTACCACATAATGAATCTGGCTCTTCTTTGTTACCTGGTAAATTTAATCCAACCCAATGTGAAGCTTTAACGATGGTTGCTGCTCAAGTCATGGGAAATAATACTACAATCACATTAAGTTGCGCTTCCGGTCAATTTCAATTAAACTCATTTAAGCCACTAATTGCCAAAAACATTCTAAATTCGATCAAACTTTTATCAGATTGTTGTAAATCATTTTCTGTATTATGTGTCCAAGACATTCAAGCTAATAAAGAATCAATTCAAAAGAAAGTGTCAGATTCTGTGTTTCCTTTGGCTAGCTTACTACAACCTCGTTTTGGATTTACCTTAGCTTCTAAAGTTGCCATCAATGCTCATGACAACAAAGTTTCTGTTAAAGAAAGTTCAATCCAGTTAGGTTTATTCAAAAGCGGGGAAGAATTTGATCAGTTTGTTAAAGAAAATCAAGTATTGGGGCCTCATGATTAAAAGACCAAAAATAACGCATGCAAATGATATTGCAGCATACCTCTTTGTTCCCAATTTTCTCGAGTTTCCCGATTGTTTTTGCACCCATTACGTTATTTATTGTTTTATTTGTTTATGTTTTCTTTGCTTTCTTTGTTGATACGAATATAGTTTTTGCTTTCTTTACATGATTTTTTTATTGAAAGAGGATATATGTACTCTCTGGTCTTGGATAGTTAACTAGTAAGTCATTATCATACCATACTTTTTAATAAAGATATGCCAATGTTATCACATGTTGGAGTTTTATGCCTACTTAAAGTTGTTTCTCTTTTTTAATACTGTTACAGTTAGTGATATATATTTTCCTTCAAAAGAACATCAGAAATTTTTAGACAGAGGACCGTTTTCAGTATTAAGAAGACAGTAAACAGGATATTGAATTACGACGATCACTATGGGTGTCTTAATGAAGTTGCCTCATAAATGTTTCATAGTTCCTATTCGGGCGCCTAAAAAAGCTGTGCATCCGGAGACGTGTCTGAATAGCGGTTTCAAACAACACCACAGAATCATAGCATAAAATCTGGATCCTTCATTATTCAGTTCTCACCTACTCAAAAAAAAAAAGAAAGAAATCGTATGAGTTTACTGTTATCATCACTGGAATAGAAGTAAATTATAAGAATATCTCAAAAAAATAAAATCTCCCCTCCCGGGATCGAACCGGGGACCCTGAGATTTCTTGTAACAATTACAGTCTCATGCTCTTCCATCTGAGCTAAGGAGAGTTATTTAGCAAACGTAGCGGAGGCTGTTTTCCAGCAATTACTTTTTTAATGAGTAGTTGACAATATGTTTGCCACAGAATCAGTTCAGTTTTCTAGTCGTAGCGTCCAGAGTTCAAATGTTTGTCCTGTAAAACATTGTTCAATTCACAAAGATTCACCGTGCTTGTCAAATTATCCTCCATTTCACCAGAGTTTTGGCTAATGTTTCCTTTCTCATTGCTGCTTATACCAAGCATTATATAGGCCCGTAATATAGTCATAAAATGGTCGTGTTGCATAGAATAAACCAGATTTTGGGTGCTAGTTAACTAGTTTATAGGCAATTCAGTATTACTATATAGTATCGTAGATTGGGAAATCATTATTAGCCATTTCCAGATCCCTACCTCTTTATGGTATGAAACATTTAATCATACAAGGT